>JAPMOQ010047046.1:1416376-1478932 GCA_026543055.1 Argiope trifasciata
CAATCTAAATAGCTACGGGATTGTACGATTTTAGATTCTAAATCCAATTTCACGAAAAATCAAAATCTGAACTCTCTTAGATATAGTACATGATAGATTTGAGGATCAAATACAAGTTCTGGCCCCAAAATAGCACTCAAATTGTTTAAGAAATAAAACAATAGTATAAAAGAATTTTTTTTTAACAAAATTCTGCATATTCAGAATTCTGTAAATAGCGACTTTATATCTCATTTATATTTATCTGATTAAAACAGAGTACTGCTTTGTATAGGCATAAGACACCCCCCCCCTTAGGCAAGGCAAATCTTAAGGATCACATTTCTTATCTCTAACTTTCTAAACTTGATAACTTTTATTGGTATTAGTTATTTGTGCAAACAATTTTAAATAGAAAATTCTGATAATATTACAAATTATTAAAATGGAAAATTTTTTCAAGACAGTCAATTTATAAGAAAGAAAGAAAAAAACACACACTTTTAAGTACAATTTAAATGCCATTTTATTATAGAGTCAAACATCTTTAAAATATAAAATATTTAATTAAATAAAATGAAAGCCTAAAATTAATACAATCAGAAAATATTGCAAAATAATATATTGAAATTTTCGAGCCAGTAATGTTCCCGGGCTCCTAGACAGTTAATTTTATAAGTAACTTTAACAACATCATGCTTGCCTTTTCAGTATATAAAGGGATTAAGAACACATGAAAGTGGTTGAAGTCGTTTGAATTCTTCAAATTTTTCTCATCGTAACGTTAACTGAGAGAGCTCAGATTTTTCTTTTCATAGTATTCTCAGATGCGCACTTGAAACACCTATATTTCAAATTTCGTTTCTCTTACCAAAGCAAGGAACATTTATATTAGTAAAGTAAATTTGATAACCATTCAGTTAACAATCCAGTATAATGAAATGTAAACAGATCTGATCCACATTTTATTAGAATGCAATAAACTGATGATTGTTAGATAAATTTAATTACTAAATTATTTTTATTAACAACTTGTAAGCAATAATGAAATAATTTTATAACATCTACTTTTAATAGATTTAGTTTTATCGGATTATTTTTCATATAGACAACAAAACATCTTTACAACTAAAAAAGTTCACAGCAAATTAAAAAAATCAGATGCACAACAAGAAGACAAATATAAAATAAAAATATCAAATAGCAATCAGCTCCATTTTTCCTCCCTTTTTTTTTTATTCTATAAAGAACAGTATCATTTGTTTAAATTTTTCAAAGTTACTAATGTACTTTTGAATACTAATCTTGAGCAGCGAGTAGTTTTTAAAATTCACAATCACAAATTTTCAGGACAGTCTGAATGAGGCTAGAAATGTCTATGTGGTTATAAACCTAAATGGTTTAGGAAAAATTATTTTATACTTTTAAATCTAATTTAAAAAAATTCTATATTAAAACATTATTTAAATAATTATTAGACCTTTACCAAAGATTATCAGTTATGCTTATCACTTTACTGTTCACCCAACAAAGATTACTTTAAATTAGATTAACATTGCGTGAAATGTTTGATTCTAGTTCGAATTTTAAATTTGATAAAAACGCTTCTGTCTTTATTTCCTCCATATTTTTTTTTTAATTTTCTTAACAGCGGCCTACAAACACTAAGTTTCTAGATAATGACAAAAGCTTCTATACTACCCAAGCAAACAAGGAAGACCCTCTCCCTCCCATCCTATTTCAGAGCATTTATTTCTATTTTTACTTTTTTCGAGTAAAATGCAGCAGCATTTTCAGACAGCAATAAAAACAAAGCAAGCTATCTGCACGGCTAAGTAAAACATTAAAGGCATCTTCTTCTCAACTTGTTGTAATTATTTGCCTTCAACATAAAGTCTGGACGGGATTGAATTTATGAATACTGGCAATAAGGTTATGAATACTTTTCACTAATATAAAGTAATAATAATAGCAATTTCAATAAATAATCCGAAGCAAAGTCAACACAAAAGTAAAACATTAAAGGCGTCTTCTTCTCAATCGGTTGTAATTATTTGCCTTCAACATACATTCTGGACGGGATTGAATTTGGGAATACTGGCAATAAGATTATGAATACTTTTCACGAATATAAAATAATAATAGTAATTTAAATATGGAATCCGAAGCAAAGTCAACATCCAAACTTCCGATACAATCTTACCTTCTGAGATCTGCTCGACGCGTATCAAGACTAACCGCATTCAACGTAAGACAGGTAGCAATCCTTTAATGCATTCCCCTCTCTCTGGCGGTCCTTGGATCTATCTACAGCACACAGGCCCCTAACCGGAATCGCGATATCGATAGCGGGCCTCCACTGGGGAGCACCGGTAAATATGGAGGCCCCCGGGGATCTCCTGGGTACTTACCTGTTGCACGTGTGGTGGCACGCGACCTTCCTCCAATTCCCACATGAACCATCCTGCCACCGTATTCCACCATCCGCCCCTTCTCCGATATGGGATTTTCAAGTCTTGGGGAGCGAGGGGGCATTCCGGTGGTGGGTGGGGCCCCACTTAAGTGGTCGGAAAGTAGGAGATAGACAAGAGAGGGGGACCTCCTGATGCGAGTTACATAATCAAGGGTGTGTAATAACAAAGCAGGGGGAAGGAGGGTTAAAGGTAGGGTGAGAGGTGAAAACGAAAGTGACACCGAGGACTCCCTGCGGGAAAGGAATCTGCGGGTTGTCTCCCCTCCCACCAGGTAGGACCGAGAGTGCTTAACGTGCGTGGGTTGCAAAATGGCAGTTTAGCACACACCTCCCGCTTGGAGTCGGAATCGGGAAGCCAGGTTGGCCGAAAAAAAAAGAGAAAGGAAACAGAAGATAGAATATCAGTTCAACGCAATTCATGGATGGATCCGGAAGGTATAGAGATTGGTTAACCGCAAAGAAGAAAGTGATAATCATAACAATCTGCAGTTTGTTTCGTAACAGCCTTTTGATGCTTGGCCTATACTCTTCCGGTGTATTTGTTCTGCGGTAAAGCTGTTAAGAAATGTTTTTCAAACTTTTTGACCATTTGAATTGAGATGTTATGGAGGATTTTGTATTAAATTTAGTAAAAGAAAGAAATTGTATGGAATTTTTAGACAATTTGGTAACATTTGATTGATTTGCTGAAGTAAAAAATAAATAAAACTACTTTAAAGGGTTCTAAATGATTATCTTTTAGATAAATTTATTATTTTGGTTTAGGGTTTATGAATTGTTGTTATTCATTCTGATTTTAATTTACAACACTTTTAATGCCTTTGGCATGATAGGAGCTTTCTTTACTACTCAATGTATCTTTTATAAATACATTTTTGCATCAGTGTGTTCCATTATTTGATACAGAAATTTACTCATTGATAATAATTTTTATCAGCATTTTCGCCATCGTCCTGGCATAGGGATAGCGCGTCTTACCCGTGATCTGGGCATCCTGGGATAGAGTCCAGGTTCGGACATGGTTATTCTTCTTCTATTCTATCTGCGAAATGTGTGAATGTGCCTCCTGTAAAAAGGGGTTGTGCAAGCGAATTTGATGCGAGAGTAACTAAGACGTACTCTTGGACCTAGTTGGCGCAACTAAAACCGGAGACACATCCTTTATTAATATCGCTGACTTCGTCCGTCAGCTTGTACATGGCAAGTGCCATTAAAATCAACATGAGTATTTTCATTGTTTTTTCTGCTTTTAATTTGAAGAAATTAATGGGTTCAAATTTAGCAAAGGAATAAGTGAATTAGTTCAAAAAGCATATGAATTTTATAAATATACATCTATTCAAATGTATTTATTGAAAGTAGCAAACTTGCAAGTTCTTTTCAGTGTCCGCTGAACTCTGAATATCAAAATGCATTTTTAAATTTTAATGCAAATTAAAGGTTTTATTTTATATTTCTCTGTTAGTTTATTATAATAACATTTTCTTTTAAACTGAGGCTAAATAAAATTTATAAAATTAGCAACATGCAAGAAAAAAAATGATAACAAAGGAAAAGAAAACAAGATTTAAGGATAATTTGTTGTCAAATATTGCTTAACAAGCACCTTGAATAACGAGGGAGTCACATAAAGAACGAAATAAAATAAAGCAATCCCTTTGACAAACAATGTTTCGCAGAACAACTAACGAAAACACATTCCTAATTGCATGTCTATGTTAATCACTTATTATTGGGTAGTTGAATAAGTTTTTGCTGTTTTTCTCCGAAACTGATTACGTTAATTTATGATAGTGACACATCTATTTACAAGTACTATAAGCAAACTTGAAATTCAGTGTATGTTATATCGAGGAAGCGCAATCAACTTTATTTTTCATTGCGCTAAATATGCCAAATTTCGGACCCAAAGAAAGTATTTGCATAAATTTCACCGCATTATTTTATTCAAAAAAATTTGCAGTTGAAGGTCACAGAATTATTTCGGCGATCATGCACTGTGCGAAACAATTTGTAGATATTGGTTTAGATGCTTTAAAAATCATGATTTTTATCTTGAAGATAAACAACTCTTTGGCACACTGAGAAAGTTTGAAGACGAACAGTTGGAAACATTACTTCATGAAGACCTCATGTCAAATGCTAACTAAACTTACAGAATCATTAGAAGTTAATCTCACACCAGTTTCGAAACATTTGAAAGCATTAGGAATTATATAAAAGCAAAGTCATTGATTGACATATGAGTTAAAACCGAGAAACGTCGAACGGCGTCTTTCCAAGCGTGAAAACTTCTTCAACGGCTGAAAAGGAAAGGATTTTTTTGCATCGTATTGTAACTTACGATGAAAAATTGGTACGCTGCTATCATGCTACGCGTAAAACCCCGGCTAAGCATCAAAATCTTCAGCAAATCCGAATCCACATGAATCCAAGCTTCTGCTCAGCATTTGATGGGATCAGCTGGGTATAGAATATTATGAGATGCTCAAACCAAATGAAACTACCCCGGGGTTCTCTACAGACTGAAGAAAAAACGGTCGCTATAAGAACAGAGATGCGACAAGGTCATTTCGCAACAAGACAACGCTCTGCCTCATGGTGCAAAACTGGAAAAAAAACAATTTCGAAACACTTAAAACGGAAGTCCTACCTCATCCACCGTATATACTAGACGTTGCTCCTTCCGACTTCTACTTGTTCTGGTCAATGGCACATGGTCTGGCTGAGCAGCATTTCCGTGCTTATGAAGATGCCAAAAACTGGATCTACTATTGGGAAGCTCCAGAAGCCGTGTCATTTTTCTGACGTGGAATTCAAATGCTGATAGAAAGATGGGGAAGAGTAGTGGCTAGCGATAGACAATACATTCAGTTATATTTTTTGAAGATTTTTTAATAAAGCATTAATTTTCACACAAAAAAGGAAACTTATTCAACATCCAATAAAAAAGAGCCCTTATATCTACATAGAAGAAATTTTGAGCGGATAGTGTTGTAGAACACGATTTTACAAGTTCCTATGGAAGCTTAATCTTAGCCGGATACAACTATTTTGTATCCGGCTAAGATTTTGAGGTTGGAAATTGATAGCAACGGCATCGATGAACAGAGCTAAATCTACAGAATGTCTTATGGAGCAGCATCCTATATCGTAACAAAAAACTGCTGAGGAGATTTGATTAGGTGAGAAAGGAGTAACAGATTAAACAGAGCAACAATGTTCAGTTAAATAAAAGAGATACTAAACGCACAGAAAAATTTGCTTAGTATTCTGAGAAGCATCACCTTAAAAAGCCTGTTGCGCATTAAAACCTCGTTTAACGACAGTGCTTCTTATTTGAAGCGTCATTAAAGGCAAATGTCGTAACGTAAATAAAAAGCAAACAACATAAATGATAACATTACTATAAATTTATTTCAGTGTCGTTTTCCGAATGAAACTCATTTGCCCATTTTGCATGGATTCCTATGAAAAAAATTGTTCCAATTAAAGAGTAAACTAAAGGAACGAATTAAGCTCGTTAAGCGAGGTGCCACTGTATTTGGCACCACTAAAAATATTTTTTAGAGAGTATATTACAATGAAGAGATTCATCAGATTTCCTAATACAAAAGGTTTAAAAATAGTTACTGTAGTTAAAATTCTCTATCAGCTCATTAATTAATTGATCTTTCGGAACCATTCTGAAGCACTTTTTTTAATTAAAAGAAAACAGAATAAAGGAAATAAAAAATTTCTGATCTGCATTGCGTTACCCCAACTGTCATAGGAAAATCAGACATGTGCATTATGGATGTCCTAGTTTAGGACATGTGGATGTCCTAAACTATATAGTATTAAAGTGAAAGAAAATGTAGTTTGAAATATTTCAGAGTCAAAGTAGACCGGCGCGGAGACCTACATTCGTAGTTTTCTTTATTTAAACAAACAAATAAAAACAGCAGAAGTGTTAGTCCCAAAATTTTCTTGTATACTCTCTATAAGTGTTTTCTCAGAGAACACCTTGCATGCCATTCATGAATTTTGAATTCGAAAAATTAACTTTTGTTGCGAATTTAGTATTTTTACTGAATCCGTCATGGTGAGATTTTTGGCGATTAATTTTTGGCATGCATTTAATGGTATCCGAATATCGCAAATTGGTTTTAGACCCATTTTTCCCAACCAGTTGAAAACCAAATTTGATTCAAATGTTACACTTATAATCGTAAAATCCCATGCAAAATCTGATAAAGTCTTTAAGTCTTTGCGGTTTTTTTTAAAACTATCTCGCTTGCATTTTCTGAAAGTATAGACCACCGATAGACGGTCAAACCCTATCGTTTCTGGACTTGACAGGCATCTATATTGTAGATGTTTAATCTACGCTCTGAATTTTATCTATCTAGATTTCTTTGTTATGTAATTATCGTATTTATTTATATTCGAACAACCGGACATGCAGATTTCCAGTCTACGGATTATGTTCAAAACTAGATAGAAATCTGCAAATTATGTTTAAAGTCTCTGTATGAAATTTTTTCTACCTGGCTCAAAGTACTTCTCAGTTATATTTATCACAAACTGATATTTTCCAAAACTGTGTTGTATGAAAGAGCTCAAGTAGAATCGAAACATGGATGTTTGCCAAAATCTCGACTTCGAATTTTTCGAAAATTACAATTATTCTTGGTACTTCCTGTAACAAAAAGTTAAAAAAAAAAAGTTCTCAGTTTTTTTCCTTCAGATTTTTCGTTGTATTTTTGCTTGTATTTTTTTTTCACTCTTACAACTAGGTTGTGATATCTTAATATAAATAAAAGTCATTGTGGCTGTGTATGTATATATGAATGTATGTTCCATTTCTCTTCCTAAACGACTGTGCCGAATCACTCAAATTTCTTGTACTTGTCTTGACTGAAGAAAAAAATACCGTCATATTTTATTTATTAGGAATGAACTGAAATATTCTGTTTTAATGTTCATCTTAACAAGAAATATTTTAATATTTTAAAATTCAAAATTTCCTGATTTTAGGGATTTTAATTTCGCTTCTATACTGTATTTCTTTTTATTATTGCCAATTTTTAAAATTTGAGGCATTAAAATTAATAACTTATAGTTTTTATACACTTTAACATTTTTATTTAATTCACAGTATTGATTTAACAATGCCTTAAATTAACGAGTAAATCATTCGCAAAATTTGGCAAAAGAAAACAAAGTTTTAGCAAGCAAATTCAACAGATGAATGTCAAAAGTGTGGTGGTATCTTAATAAACAAGTTATAGCCATTAAATATCAGTGAGCACTTTTGTATAGAGGATATGTTAGATGGCTGCAAGTTTGATCCTTGGCGGAATTCAATCACCGCACTGGCGCGACACCACAATACAACCCGTCATAACAGTGCCAGAGCTTCAGGCTAAGCGGAATTAACCGATATTTCGCCTCCCTTTCCCCTCGAAAATTCGGAGGGTAACGGAAAGAGCTTACACCATCAAAAATCTAGAACTTTTATCTTTAAACATTTTTTCAGATGCATCAATTTTATTTCTGTGTAATTTTTCCATCAATTTTCATTTGTTCTTTATTATTTTATTATTTCTTTACCATCTATTTTTATTGGTTGGTATTAGACACGCTACTCTTATGCCGTCCTGGTATAAGAGCAGCGTGTCTTCCCCAGGTTTGACTCCCGGTTCGGGCATCGTTATTTTTCTTTGTTCTATCTGTGAAATGTCTGAATGTGCTTTCCTGTAAAACGACGTAGTACAAGTGAATGCGACGCAAGTAGCATAGGCGTACTCTTGGCCTTAGTTGGTGCTATTGAAAAAACAAAAAGACATTGACTAGGCTTAAATCGTTGACAGATAACTTTTAGATGGCTTGTAAGCAAAGTTAAAATTAATATTTAATTAATCATTATTTTTTTTATTTCTCTTTAATTTTAATACAAATGCCAAAAAATTAGAAGAAGGTTTTATGTAGTCTTTGCAACGATAGTTCCTATGTTTTAAAAGTTTCTATGTAAAAAAAAAAAGATTTTGATTCCGAGCAATATCGGATATATCTACAAGCCAAACAATTTTTTAAAAATCTAAAACGCAATTTAGAAGGTAATTAGATGTTAAAAAAGTCTATTCTATGTGAAACCCCTTTACTTTGAATGAAAACATTTAAATCATAATTATCAATGAAAGAATTTTTTTAGATGTAATAAATTCATAGAGAAATCTCTCTTCTCCCAACTGCCTTTTTTTTCACTTTTTTATATACGAATTACTTGCTGGTACCCGGCGCGTTGCTGCCGTCGAAAAAATAATATTAATATTAAATAATTTTAATAATATAATTAATAATAATGAATCAATAATTTGGCAATGTTTCATCGATACAGGATGAACGGTTCGACAGTACAAAAAATACGAACTAATATCCTTTTTTATAGATTTGTATAATCTTTTAGAGTTGTAAAGCTGGTGTCCTTTCAGGATGGTAATGAAAGAAACTACTTATCTCTTGGTTCGTTTAATATTCATTTGAAATTCTCAAGTTTAGTTTTAGAAAATGTGATTAAAATATTTTCTTTCGAAATTCATTAAACACAAAAAAATATATTTATACCATAAAACTGTTAATATAGCTGAAAATATAATTTTTTTGAAAATTAAGACTGAACAAAATTATTTGTACCATATTATTTTTGGAAGTTAATGCGAAAAATACTAACATTTAATCAAAATTTAAAAACCCAGGATTGGTCTCCCCAAAACTTTTTCGTATAAACTTTTTGTTACCTCTGAGAATGATTTGCATGACATTCGTATTCAATAGCTATAAAATATTAACCTTTAACTTGGAGTTAGTATTTCTACTGAATCTATTGTATCTCTTTGGCGAGTTATTTATTTTATCCTTGGTAAATAGATACCGTTGAGATCCGAATTTTTATATTTTATTTTAAATTATTGTACTATGCCTATAACCGTCCCGTAGATGTAAGCAATAAACTGACTAAATTTCATCGCAATTGGGTGAACGGCTTAGGAAGGCACAAGAGACATACAGACAAATATTCATTTTTATTGATATAGATAGAAGAAGTATTGTTATTGTCAAAAGTATTGGAATTCAAGATTTTGATGAATCTTAATGTTTCAGACCTGCCTGAGTTCAAAAAATATATTTTTGGCTTAGTATATATTTATATGTCAACACAAACATTCGAAATCCCTTTGAGCTTGACTGATGAAATTTGTTACATGGACTTACAAGCAAATTTGTAGATATCTATCAAATTTCGAAAGAAATTTATTCTAAAAAAGTATCTGTGCAACTGTTCGACCGCATATAAATTTATTGAGTACGGAATACAAAGAACCAGATAAATAAAAGTTGTACGCAAGTTTAACAAACAAAATATAGATTCTTATCAATATTTGAAATGAAATCTGTCAAAAGGTTGACTGTTCTTTCACCTATATTTTGCATGCATTTAAACCTACGAAAATCGCTGTCTTATTCTTTGTGATTATAAATGTATTCTGTGTCCAATCGACTGCAAAAAAAAAAATGTCTCAATTCTTTAGATTGATTTACAAAAAGTGCTGCATTCTGGACAAAGATCTATATTTCATGACTGTAGTTCAACAAGGTCATGAAAGAAACTCGTGGCATACCTAAGGTCCACTGTATAGGGAGAAAGGAGGAGAAAGCCTTTGTTTGATACATGCCTCAGCATTTCAATGAGGCCACTCCCATGGTTTCAAGATGCCTCAGATTGCCCATGCCGGCGTGCTGGCAAAGGGGTAGCGTGTCTTCTCCGTGATCTGGGCATCCCGGATTCGGTCATGGTTGATGTAAAACGATGATTTAAACCTAGATACTTCGGAGTAAGATATGAAAGATAAACATCGATTTTCTCAGAAAAGTAAACAGTTATTTTAAATTCCCTATACTCAATGGGTCGGTCATTTATTCAGAATTTGGCAAATATCACTTTCATTTTTTATGCGCTACATTTAGATTGATCTGAGTCGTTTGTATACGTTATCGTCTTCTTCGTAGTGAGAAATGTATAGTAAGTGATTATTTGATATAAAATCAATTATAAATTGTTAACCCTCCAAGTGTTTGTCACGAGAGTTCCGATGGTTGGGAATCAGTTCATTTTCTACTGCATCCAGCGTTTTTTGCAGTTTAGAGTGTTAATTTTTACGATTATAGATTTTTATTATATCTTATTATTATCATGCAACATATAATATCAATTTGCTTTGTTTGAGAAATATTTGAACTTATTTGGAAACATCGCATCTAAAGAGTTATTTAAAAAAAATTACGCACACAGAGAGTTAATGATTTATAGAAAAAAACAAGCAAATTTTAATATAGAATAGTTATATTGTGAAATATTTAACATTTTTTCTCTCAAAAAATTGTTTTAAATATTATATTAGCCTACGATCTGACAAAGGGGTAGCGTGTCTTCCACGTGATCTGGGAGTCCCGGTTCGGGCATGGTGGCTCTTCCTATGCTCTGTCTGTGAGATGTGTGAATGCGTCCTCCAGTAAAAAGGGATTGTGCAATCGAATGAGAGATGCGTGAGTAGAGTCGTACTCTTGGCCCTAGTTGGCACTACTTAAACAAGAGATGCACCCTGTCGACTTAAATCGCTGTCTTCGCAACAGCGGACTTGTCCTGGTAAGTGCCATAAGAAACAACATCTCCAATCCCATTCATTAGTAAAGATAAAATGGTTATTTATCAACATAATTAATAGTTATTTATCCACATAACACATTTTTTTAAAAAATTTCCCATCTGCGTTGGAATAACATTTCAGAGCTTATCAAATTCATGCATCTGATCTACATATATAACTTTCTGGTGCACAAAGTACGGAGAAAATATAATAAATATCAAAAAATCCGACATATAAACTTTTACGTATCTCCGCATTTTTGACTTTCCCGAAATTGAAAAACTCATTTTTGGTATTATATCTATCCGTCTGGCTGTCTTTAAAAAAAACCTTTTAGAATTAAATTGTTGATTGTATTAATTTGTATCAAATTTAAAACGAAATCCATTCTGAGAAAGTCTGCCCGTCTGGCCACCAGAATATAAATAACCATGATAATTACAAAGTGAAGAGAGCTGTGTGGGAAAGGGCCGACCATCCACAGATAAATGCGTAAGCAAGCATGTAAACGCGATAAATACGATGGCTTAAATAAATGAAATTTATTGTATGATTTTGTGATTCCAATTACACTTCTGCTCCAAAATTTGATTACAATCGGTTAGAAACTATGCAGATACCAGGGACTAATCGTTAAGCATCACTTGATGAAGGCAGTAAAAATATTAAATTCATGCCAAAGATCTATATTTTTTAATTATGAAATATCTTACCCAAAGCTCACAATTTTATACAGAGAGAGAAATAACAATTTTATTAGAGATTATGTGAAAAAAAATTGAGGGGGGGGGGAAGCTTCAAATGGCTCAGTTTTAAAGTCACGGCAATGACTGATAACTATTATGTAAATATAATTTATAATATTAAGCTATAAGAAGAAATCATGCAAAATATGATAGTAATCCGCGCTTTAATATCAAAATTACCTGCACTTGATCTATATACGACCAGTGGAAAATCTCACTTATTAGTAGTCGGTTTAATGTTAATCTCCATATTATCTTTGTTGTTGTTGTTATTTTATGGCACAAGAATCTCTACTGGCTCAATGTTATTTTTTTCCTACTTAATCTTGCAAAAGAAATTTGTAAAGAGTGAAACTGAATTAAAATAATTCGGTTTAATAAGTGAAACTGGATACAAATTACAAAATTTCTCATAAAAATTATGTTGTATAGAATATAAAACATACAGAATTGAAACAATTCATTTTATATTGGGAAACTTTGCAAATCTTCTATTTTCAAATCTTCCTGCAGAGGCAGTTCCTCTGTTGACAAGAAGATTACAAAACTAATTTAGATGCTCGCTTTCGTAGTTACTTTTTTCCATACTCGTAAAATAAATATTTAATGTGAATGATTCAGTTAGTTAATACTGTTAAACATTTGCTCCTTTTCTTTCCGAAAAGAACATTTTGGAACACTGAACGATTTTTTTAATATATATATTTAATATATTTGTTAATATATCGGTTGATCCGAAAGTCATGACGAACTTTAAAAATAAATAATTCGAAAACGAATAAAGAAAGATAAAAAGATGCGGTTTGCACAAAACGGATGGAAAAGAAGCCGGGTTTTGCGTGGCAACGAAACAAAATAGTTCTGTTGGAGTCGGATTGTCGGATTTCTGATGTAGATTTGTGCAAAGCAACAAACGATATAAAAAGGAGCAACTGCAGCAGGTCGAAAAAGCCCCCGTAGTTAAACTGTATTATAAGAATTCGGCAAGTGCCACTGCGGCATTGCGAGCATATCGTTACATGACGGGTATGCGAAATTCCAAAGTATCAATGACGTCTTCTACATTGAACAAAATGATGAAGAAATTTGAGGCTAGGGGTGCTTTGCCGTCAAGTCCAAGAAGTGGGCGTCCCTCAGCAGCCGCTGCTGTGGCCACGACATTGGAGCAGACGGTGCAATCTGTGCAGTGGTCCAGAAGTTTCAAGGCAGACAGGAGTGTGTTACCGAAGGGTCTGGAGAGCACTGCGAACAACTTTGAAACGGTATCTCTACAAGTTGCAACATAACTAAGAACTGAAACCTCCTGACTTCGACTCTCGTCAAGATTTTCCGAATTTTTCATTCAATAAAAATTCAATAGATTCAATTTCATATAGAAGAGCAGCACGACTGGCTTCACACTGTGCTTTGGACAGATGAAGCGCATTTCACACTCTTTAAAGCTGTTAACACCCACAATTGTCGAGTGTGGACCCCAGAAAATCCACATGCATTTGTTGAGGAACCCTTGCAACAGTCTAAAGTGACAGTCTAGTGTGGCTTCATTGCTGATTTCATAAATGGTCCATTTTTTTCAAGGAAGTCACACAGTCGGGTTTCAAAACAGTTTCTGACACTGGTCAGCGAATTGCAGTACTGTTTAGATCAACCTTATTCCTGAAATGCAAGTGCACAGGTACTCTAAACAGTCACCTTTATGCAAGATGGAGCACAACCTCATATTGCTGTGCTTGTGTAACGCCTGCTACACTCAACACTTGAGGAGGATTGCTCTATCAGTCGATATTATAATAATGCATGGCCTCCAAGATCTCGCTAACTGACACCCTGTTACTTTTGGCTGTGAGAATTCTTGAAGTTGAAAGTGTACCTCGACCCACCGGCATCACTAGCAGAACTTAAAAATGCCATCCTCCAAAATGTGTTTGCCATAACGCAAGAAATACTACTAAATGCTGTGAACGGTATGGTGACTCGTCTCACAGCTGTACTTCTGATTGATGGGCAGCACATTGGACCTTTAACCAATTAACTGTAAATAAGCTGACTTCAAAATTGTAAACATTTTTTCATTTGTAAACTGTATAGGTTTTGAATTATCATTCCTCTGCTTTTGTAGTTTTTCCCTTGGAAATCACAGTGTTATTGGTTAATTCTCGCAACATTTTTTAAAAAATAAATCACAAAAGTTAAAATATTGTTTCTTTAATAGATAAAGATTGTTGGTTCAGGGATAATTTCAACTAATTAGAATAGGTTATTAGAAAATAATACAGAAGGTTATCACATATGGGGATTTATCTCCAATTAAAGTTACAACTTGATTTCCAAATTATAAATTCTCTGAATTCTTAAGAATTTTCTTAATTTAAGTCATTAACCAGTTAACCATTTTAAACCGGGTTGAAACAATCACGAGGCTATCAGATTACGGATGCGTCGATATTTAGAAAAACAATGAGTTTTTTTTTTTTCATCTCAAAATCTGTCGAGCTCCAGAAAGAGAGAAAGAAATCTCGTAAATGTGTCAAACCGGTTTAAACTGGCTTATGACTTAAATTAATTAAGAGAAATAATAACTTAAAATGTTCTCACATGACATTTATAGATTTGTGATAACAGATTTTATTTTTATTTATTTATTGGCTGGATAGATAAAGACAAATTTTCAGGATCTATTTTCTGAATAGATCTGAGATCAAATTGACAGAATGTACATAAAACACATTTTACACGTATCTGATTGTGAGCAAGTAGCAAATGTACGACATTTGTAGCATTCGATATCCGAAATCGATAAAAGGCAATCGATCTCGAATGGCGGTTTAATCATGTAGCACCCACTCAGGAAACCAGATATTGATTCAGGCATTACTGCACAACAGACTGTAGAAGGGCAATAAGTACAGGGATCGATGCAGGTTTTCTCCTCATCACCGGGGCTGCACTTTTTGGATGCTGAGGACCGTTGAGGGCACCACAATTGCACACGTGTCATTGATTTTGTCTTTCTCTTATACGTAGTATAGAGAAAGTACAGTAATCATCAAAGAACCTGAACTCCAGAATTTGACGAATCTCTACGTTTTTGACCATCTTAAGTTCAAAAAACACGTTTTTGTAAAATGTGTGTCTATGACCAGAACCGACTTTCTTTATGAAGCAGCCCGGGTGCAAGAAGCCATTTGGGGGAACCATTTTAGCAAGGTAAAAAAAAAAAAAAAAAAAAAAAAAAAAAAACACCGTTAGTGTATGTATTTACTGATTTATGGTTTTGATTTTGCTATTAATTGCACCAGGAAAACTACAATTTTTCTAATTTCTTTTTTGATGCATAGTACAGTAAAAGCGTTTAAGCATTATACCCATATGCTTGACCGAAGATAATAATTTATTTAATTTTAATATGCTTAAAAAGGGTTCAGCATTTATTATATTTAATAACTGGCAATGTAAAGGATTGAAAAAAATATTACCTTAGATATAGACAAAAATAGATAGCTGATGATTTGCATATCCATTTGAACCCAGCTTCAGCCTCGACTTTTGGGTGCCGAGCACGCCGCTTTATCTTAACATGCATGATGGGGATTTCCTTATTCAGAAATGAACATTTCCCGCCTTTTTATAGATATCACTGTGATCTTTGCCTAATATAGGCGCTAGTCGAGGCTCAGCTAGCTATATGGAAACAAGTTTGTATACTTTTAGTATATGTAACATTATAAATGTGCAGAATGCTGTTTTAATTCTTAATCACGTTGGGGGCACCCCTCAGTCCCGCCGCACAACCCAAATGGTTGGCCCTGTCTATGACAAACATGTCTTTCTGAGACATTGTCTATCTATTGCCTATCATTCTGTGATTATCTATCATCTTATCAAGATAACTAAAAAAAAAAAAGCTTCAAGATAGACGGTTGAAATTTGGTATACGATCTTAACACCAAATTTGCAGATTTCTGTCAAATTTTGCATCCATCTATCCGGCAGTTCGAATATAAATCAACACATTAAGTACAAACGAAGAGAGTTAGAGGGATAAGATTCGGTATACGGATTTTTAACATCTAGGATGTTGCCTCATTTAAATTGAATAAAAAAATAATATCAGTATATATATGTCATGGATAAACTAATAATCTTATTTTGTACTTTGTACAACTTTGACTTTTCTATTCCAAACAAAACAGAATTATAGATATTTAAATGCGAACATCTGCCGTGCTGTATATTTCACCACTATGATGAGTTTCTCTTTTGTCCAGATGAGGAATGCAATATTTCTCATTTTGTAGAGACTGAAGATACTTCGTCCAAGATTTTCTCGGATTGAAAGGAAGGTGGTAATTTGTATTGTAGCGTTCCCCTGTCCCATTCACGATAAGCAGCATTTCCAGACATCTTTTCACCACTTGTTAACGCCCTCCATTGTTAAAAGCCTCCAAATTGCTTGGTAGGGTGTCTGCTTATCGTAGAGAGGTCGTTGCATCTAGTCATGAGTGGTTCAGGTGAAAAATCACACTCGAGGTAGGTTCATTATTGAGGAGTGACCTATCGCACCTTCAAAGGAAAGGAATGAGAAGGAACTATCATTGACATGTGTTCCAAAGCGGTCAGTTGCTAGGACGCATCATTGATAATCATTTCCCACAACAGGCTGGTGTCACAAATGAGCGATATTTTTGCTGAACGATTGGCCGATAGAGAGCTCAAGTGGACGAATGGGAGTTGAGGAGGCGGAGTTTGGACAGCGATAAAGTGCCAGTTTTTCTTTGAAGAGAAGGAAACCTTTTGGATTGCGGACTGTTGCATCTTACGTACCACCCTGTAGTAGCAGTGCATACGAACACCCTGTTAGTGTCTTATACTGGTCTTTCTCCGAATGTATGGAGAACTGCTTTCACGAACACTTTTCACGACAAACCTTCGACTGTTGTGCAAATGTCATCACCTTTCAAACGGTGTAAATAGTAAATATTTAAAATAGATTAGAACAAATTGTTCTTATGTACATATAAGACTGTAAATGAAAGAATTGTCTGAAGATCTACTCTTTATTTGATCGTCAGAATAAAGTCATTACAATGTATGTATCTTTGTTGGACTTTTGACCTTATGGCGTAAGAAATTTCTATTTCATACTTAAAAAATATATGTATAAATGAGGGAAGGAAATGTGTTTTGAGAGCTCCACCATTTTTTTTTTTTTTTTTCATTTCTTTGTGGACTGGAAGTGAATAACGAAAACTGAAACGATTAATGAAAATAATTAATTGAAATGATTAATGATTAAAGAAAATGCTTCTTAGTTATCAAAATACTTCAATCAATAATTTGATATATGTTATTGTGAACTATTTCATTTCGAAATGGTTTAAGCTTTAGATTACTTTCTGTCTACTATTCTTTTCCTTGCAAAATAACTTTTAATTTACTTTCAAATTCAGATTTTTACAGGACTAATTTTCTTTAATTATTTAAGCACTATATAGATCATATCCGGCAAAATCTCAAAGAACTTACACTGCTACTCCTTGTCATTTATGAAATTCAAGTAACTACTTATGTTAGTTACTTTGAAAAATGTTATTAAAAGTTACTTACTACTTATGTTATTATTTTTAAAAATGATATACTTATCACGACCTTTTATTTTCATGACAATAATTGCATCCATTTAGTTTGGATGCATTTAGCTGAGCCAGAACTTATTGCAGTTAGGCAATGAACAAATGGATGTTAACGTCAAATATTAGAGGTAAGTCTATAATCATTTATGATGCTGTTAAAATGGGTTACTAAATATGGCATCGTATTGTCATGAAGATTTAAATAAACACACCGTCAGCTTTAAACTCACAAACAAGTTTATTGAAGGAAAGTAGATATTTCCAACTTTACAAGATCGAGAAGATCCCCATGACTAGTGGGTATCAGCTTTTGTACAAGAACAGAATATTCTAGAAACAACTAATTTACATAACATTAAAGGTCGACAATGTTAGAGAACATAAGGAAACAAACTAAAAATCCTTACTTTGGATATAACAGATAAACTAAAAATCCATACTTAGGATATAATAGTCATGGCAATCATCGAACCCGCAAACGCTGTGTTTAGTTCACGTGCTTTAACCGTTCTGCCACCGAGCTCGTGGTAAACTTACTTTATGCGGCAATATAGTGCCATGGATGGATTCAACGTTATAGGTTTTGTTCCTCTTAATAAGAATATTTTTATTGATGAAATATTCAGCCTTAATCTGTAATTGACAGGTCGAAGATTCATACATATTCATATACATTTAGCCATTATATTTCGTCGCCAATAAAATTTTTTATCCGACTCCTATCAGTGTACATATTCCATTATACTTTTCCTTATACAGCTTATACCGTGTTCTTTTTCTGAGGCTCGATGAGTTTAGTTTAGTTATTTTAACGTCTCGTTGTAAATCAACACTAGGGCTATTTTGGGACGGACTTCGTCATTTTGAATCATGGTCAGATGACGAGGGCGACACCTGAACTGGTACCCTCCTCTCCACACCACACCGGAGGGCTGACGTTTGACCTGACGGAATTAACGTGCAAGAAACCCCTTTACATGAAGGAGTCTAGAATCGAATCTCGAACCTGAAACCCTCCGGCTCCGACGCTGAGACCTTACCACCAGGCCACCGCGGCTTCTAAGGCTCCATGAAGAATGGGACCAAGTGAAGAAAGACAAAATGTTGAACAAAATGTGAGTCCTGTAAAAGTAGCCTTAGAGACATTAAAATCAAATTATAGCTGCAAATTTTTTTAAAAAATAAGGAGAAAATGGCATAGAAAGATAATTGAACAAAAATTTGTTTTAGCAAATAAAAGTTGAGGGGGAAAAAAGGAATTTAGTTACAAAAATTCATTAAAGATTTCCTTATTCATTTAATAAAACATAAAGAATATATTTTTAATGGAATGATCTATTTAAAAACAACAGACTTTTATAAATAACGCTTTTATATATACAAAATTGTGAATTAATCAAAAAATAATGCGATCATTTCACATGAATAAAATTTATTAACTCATTTATGATTGTTTCTTTAATAAACGAAATAGAAGGATACAATACATGGCTGTACTTTTGAGCATTGTGTAAGTTAATATTCAAAATGCTGAGATTGAAAATTTAAAAATTTGTAATTAATGCAAAACCAAGCAGAAATAAGATCAGCATTTGTAAAAGAATTGTAAACAATACAAAAACCAATAAAATTATTGATATTGAAAATCTGTCGAAGGTACAATTCTCTAGTTATTATAAGAAACCTTAAACAACTTAGTTTAAAGCAGAAATTTCACTCCAAGAAACGATTTGTGATGCAGAAGCTATGAATAACTTATGACCCACTTCACCGATGAATGTTTAACGCTCCTCCCCCCCTCTCAAAGCGACTTCAGATTCCCCCCCCCCCCCAAAAAAAAAACTATTTTAATGAACAATTGGTGAAACAGTATTTATTTTATTTATATTTCTTCAACGATCACATTTTGAATTTAATAGGTATGCCTAATTTTTTCCTTCGAAATTTTTAATTCGTTGTATAAAGATTTAATTTTACATAACAGCATCTGTTTTACTGTTGGAAATCTTAAATTTCTCAAAAAAAAAAAAAAAAAAAAAAAAAAAAAACTTTTGTACATGAGAAGTTTTCTGTCGAGTGAAAATTTGATATATGGGAGTTTGTATTTGGAGGAATTTCTACTTTAACAACTCTTTGGGTAATGTTTAAAATGTTTTAATTTCAAAAAATGTTAAAATGTTTGTTTTTTGCTAAATTTTATTAACGTCATTCTTTAGGTGTTGAAAAATAAATAAATAACATTGTATCAATTTCCTTGATTGCAATGATATTTCAAACCGTTTTATTCTTTGTACTGAAGTGTCTCAATTGATTGATTGATCAATCAACTAATGTGTTGATTGTTCGACTGTATAACTTGATTTCTTAGATAGCAAAAAGTAAATAAGTAATATTTCATTTAAGCGTACAGAAACATTGCTGTTGCTCTAGCAAAGATTTTATTTTCCCTTTAACAAATAGTAGTTAATGTGCAGACATTAACGAGTGTCTAGTAGGTAATATGCAGATTATCTAATGAATCAATTTGCAGCACTTTAAAGGTTGGCCTTAGCTATAGATTAGCTAGTTAAGCTGTGTAACCGTAACTGTTTTCCTCGGCCCTCTAGTGGTCGCTGCCATGAACAATCAGTCCATGTTTTGAAAGCGAGTATAAACATGATGTAGTCCCCGATTATTATTTTAATGCATATAAGTTAAAGGTTATTATCCTAAATATTTTTTCCCGTGTAAATCATATCCTTTAATGTCATTAAATGTATTTTTAACTTAATTGACATGATTTAGTGATTGTAATAGGCTACCCTGACAGGATTAAAATTTTGGTAAGCCTTTGGTCACAAATATAGATTAACAAATTTTTACACTTTAATGGTAATACATATACACACAGAAAGAGAATCAGTGAATTATAAAATGGTTCCAAAAACTATTTATGAGCTCTTCTGTTAATCTGTTCTGTTTATGAACTATCTAGTGTCATTTATGTAAAAATACAGATCGACAGACAGTCATTTCTAGGTCTAATTTGATTCAAAGTTTTATACAGATCTACTTTTTAAATGTTATGCCTGTGTACTATGTTTTATCTGTCTAGCTTTTTACGTGTTGTGGTGGTCATGCTCTTTGTACTCGGATCAACTTTATATGAATGAATTTCGTTCAGAATTTGATGGCAATCTAAAATTTTAACATGAAATTTATATATCAAATTTCATCCATCTTGTCCAAAACGTTTTTAGTTATTGTGTATGGCAACATGGTTGGCATTTAGTTATTGGACAGGCAAATATAAATCCAAAAAATGTTTTTCGACCTCACGGAGGTCTGAAATTAGGTGATTGGTCAAACTTTATGCTGTTTATATTAATTTCTCTTTCTACATTTCATATATGAGAAAGTTTGAAAAAAGTTTTTATTGTTAGTTTACTACTGTTTATTGTTAGTTTACACTGTCTAACAAAATAATTTCAATAGAAAATACATTAAAAAAAAGTGTTTTTAATAATGCACAAAAAAGTAATTTCTATATTGATTAATTTCTGTTTTTTTATTCTGATAATTAGGAATCAAAAATATTAAAATAATGTATTGTCTTAAAAGAAATTCAATATTCTGAAATTCTTGCATATCAAATGAGAGTGAAAATCAATTGAAAAAATTTCAACTGCTCATGGAACTAAACAAATCACATAAAATATATGAGAATTAAATTTACTCTATAAAAACCTTGTTGAAATATTTACCTCCAATGGAAATTTCGTAAATTTTTAAAATTTTCCATGATGTTCAAATACTTGTATTAACTAAAAGTAATAAAATTTGGAGCAATTTTTTTTTTAATGATTTATTTTTAAAAACATTGGAAAACTTATTCAGGGATGATTCTTTTTTAAAAAGCTCGGAAAACTTATTCAAGAATAATTTTTAACTATAAATTATGATTCTTTATAATTATTTTTTATGTCTAATTAGAAGGATAAACATAGCTTTGCCACGACATAATGAATATGAATGAAATCAAAATCACAGTATAAAATAAACCTTTAGAAATAAAGTTAGAAAAATAATATTTAATTCTGTATGTTTATTTTTTTTTAATTCCGCCTGACGAATAGCAGACGGTAAAAATCAAAACAAATAACTGAAAGTGAAGATACGCTAAAAATAAAAATAGAATGCAATGGAAATAATTTTCGTTTCTTGCTTCCAAGTCTGGCAATGTGCCAAATCAGCTAATAAATAAAACGTTTCTCCCAACAAACTAGCAAAATAAATAAATAAATAATAATAATTAGCAAAATAATTACTGACAAATTTTTGCATAAAGCTGTTTCGATCGCTTCTTGTTTTATTTTTAAGAGACATATTTGAATAACAACCTGAAAATAATTCAGAAAGGATTATGGAATTTAAAATATGCCATGCAGTAATTTTAATTCAGGAATTTTAAAATTTTAGCTAACGAGTGATCAGAAAATTTTTAAAATGCTCACAAAATTCAGTAAATTAAATTACGTCAGAGATGCAAATAATTTTTTTAGAACGAGAATTATCTGCTCTTTTCGATGCTACGTATATTTATTTACACCGTAGTGTTTGAAAGTTTACTACTGACAAATAGGTGAGATAAATCTTTCAAAATCATCACAAAACATCAAATTAGAAAAAAAAAAATTCTTCACGAAAATTTAAAATTTGGATTTTAAGATGCATTGTGTTACAATTATAATTTCTTCTATATCGAATTTATTGACTAAGAGTGCAATAAATTTGTCTGGGCACTAAAGACATGCACTAATGTTTTCTTTTTATAACTGTAGGCTCATTTTGGTGAAATGATCAATTTCTTACATTGTGAATTCCAATCACAATCAAGACCATGAAAATTATAGTCGAATATTTTTTAATCCTTTATCTTACAAATTCTTAAATTATTGATAGTGATTACAAAAGAAATCACAGAGAGCATAAGATATTTCAATTAAAATTGTCTTTTAAATTATTTTTAATTTAATTTTTTCTTTGTAATCATGAGCTATTTCATCATTTTTTTCTCTTCGGCAGGAGCGAGGTGGAATTTTCTTTATAGAAACGAAGTTGCGATTTTTTTTCTTTTGAATTAGAGAAGGAATTGAGAATGGTAAAAGTTTAAGAACACTGTCTTTGTAATAGAGTGAATACTACGATTCATCAGGTTAAACTTCAGGAGCTTCTCGTCGATTTAATTTTGGAATACTTAATCTTACCGATCAGAGTCAGACGACAATATTTAAACGATAGTCAATCTTTTCATTTATACGTTATAAATCTAATTGTACCTTCATATGAATAAATATCAATATACCAAATGGCCAACCGATATCTATCGAAAAACACTATAACTAGACATGTCACCTTTTCTGAGCAAGACAAGATTACATCTTCTAGGTGTTCTTTTGCAATGATAGTTTCGGGTCTCCATTTTTTCCTTCTCCAATTAAAAAAATCAAGAAATTATTATTGATTTTAATTTAATCTTTATGCAAGCAGTTCTAAGTAGCAAACTTTGACAAATTGAAACAAATAAGCAATAAATTGCTTTGTTGTTTCAGTATATTTAATATATTTAGAAATTATCAAAAATAGTTATAAAACAATTTTTTACAGCACACATTCAGATATATTTAGACTGTTAAAAAGGTTAAAATGCATGTCCGTAGACAAAACAATCCACTAAAAATATACAAAAGAAAAGCTTTTTTAAAATTTAAAAATGTACAAATAAGTCATTGAACTCACTGTTCCACACCTGTTTATCAATTCTGTATAATATGGTGTAATTATAATTTACCCTCTTCATGAGATTTTAAACAGAGACGGTTACTTCGCTCAACAGAAGAGATCCACCCTTAGTTCATTATTTATCTGATATTGACTAACCGAACGTTCCTTTCCTCTTCATTTTCCTTATCGAGCACCAAATGAAGCTTTTTCTCATTTAAAGTGTTCCACCAAAGGGGGGATTTCCTTCTTTTGGGCATAATGAGACTTGAATCGCTGTTTGAAGTCAGATGTAAACAAAATAATGTACCGCATGTGCATACCACAGTCCTTACTATTTGCACATGCGCAGTTTTCTCACATGAGTGGAATAATTAAAATCGTAATTATAAAATACTCTTTATTATTTTGATACGACTTTAGTGTACTAAAATCTTCCTCAATAAATGCTCTACAAAATGGTATAAATATCTCCATCCACCGTGAAATATTTCTCGAGTTTTTGTGGTTCAAATAAACAGACACTTTCAGGGGATTTCATTTAATACTATGTAGAGATTCAAATCACTTATGAAATAGCAACACTGTACGAAGCATTCAATATGAAAGAACTAGAAATCTCACTTTGCGATAAAAAAAATCCGAAGGAAGAATTCCCTCAACCGACTGACTCGCTTGTGCACAATTCATTTTATATACTCTTCGTGACAAATCATCGAAAAGCTTGTTGAAGAAAAATCGTTGATTTCTACAAGAGATATCATCCATATTTCTTTATTTTACAGAGCTTCGTTTTTGTCTCCAAATGAGTCGTCAAGGCGGATTATTCTAGTGGTCTCTGCTTAGGATTCCCTAAATATCTATAAAGTTCTCTTTCTTATTGTTCGGTTGGCCTAATGCCACTTGGCTATACCAAGCCGCATGAGAGTAGATCTTTCGGATTAAGGCAAAAAAGTGTGCCTTTTGTTGTTAGCGAACACCGCTAAGGTGAAAATACAATTTTGCTCGAACACACATGACTCAACCCTTTTTAGGAGGCGATCGAATTCATTCATGCACTCATTCCTCCATCCATCCGCAAGTCAGAATTTAGATCCAAATCAGAGACCGACTCATCCCTGATTCAGTACCCCCAGAGGTATGGGAACTTGGCCGCAACTGCCATTGGCGGTCTTTGGCCGAGACGAGGACAGAACTCGTTAGCTTTCGGTTACGAGATTAACGTTCTACCAACCAGGTTCTCTTTCTTATAATGAGATTAACTGCATATACATATTCGCAACAAAGTGGAAGAAAGAAGGGTTAAATTTTGTTCATGATTTATTTTTTATAATAATAATTCATGAAAAAAATTTAGTTAATTGCTTCCCCTCTCATCTTCATGTGAATGCTTTTTCATGTAAACTTATAAAAAATAGATGAGTGGTGGGCTTAATAAACATTATTCACTTAATTCCATAAAGTATTTATTACGAAATTCCTTTTTCTAGAAGTTTTTCATAAAATTTAAGTATGCTAATTCATCAAAAATATTAGGTTGGTGCGTATGAAATGTCGGATTCTTAAGTGATTGTATAAAACTGCATATCTTTCTTCAAAAGCTGTTTATTCAATCAAAGTATGCTCCATTCGCTTCAATACACTTCTCCCAACGAGGTTTTAAAGCGTAGATGCCTGTCTTAAAAAAATTTTGGTCTTTAGAATTAATAAACTCTGATATCGAGTTTTTTAGACTGTCTTCATTTTCATAGTGTTTGCCCCTTAAAAACAGCTCTAAATGCTTGAAAAAATGAAAATCGGTCGGCGAGAGATCCGGTGAATAGGGTGGATGCTGCAAAACTTCATATTCCAGTTCGTTCCAGCTTATTTCGCTCTGTCAGTGCGTGCGGTACCCACTTGTCCATCTTCTTAACCTTGCCAATCTCAGAAAGGTGCCTCAATATCGTTGTATGGTCAACTTTCATCCTGATAGCAAGTTCCCTCGTGGATACGGCTGGATCCGCTTCCACTAGAGCCTTCAGGTCATCATTCTTCACAGACGTTTTGGGTCTTCCGCGCGGCTCATTTTGCAGTGAAAAATCGCCAGTCCGAAATTTTTCGAACCAACGCTGCACTTTCCGATCGTTAACCGTATTGTCCCCAAACGCTTGGTTTATGTTGCGTGCAGCTTTTGCAGCACTATTACCAAGTTTGTACTCATATAAGAAAATGACGCGAATGTCGGCAGAATTCATATCGGCAATAAACTCAAAAGAAATAACAAAAGGGAAGACCTTCGAGAAAACCTATTTTGCTGAAATGAGTCTCTGGCAATGGACAATACGACTATGAATGAGGTTATGCCAAAGACAAAAGTATAACGAAAACAGGGAGACAAACGTCCGCATGTAAAGAGAATCCGACATTTCATACGCACCAACCTAATACTTTGTATTAAGCACTCTCTCTTTATGCTGCTAAAATTAGACTATGGCTTTCTGAGCGACACAGGGTGCTTTCATATTTCAGGAAAAATAACTTGAATTTACTTTCCTGCTTTCTAAATATTAACTTTCTTTGCGATGATACCGAAGTGCTAATAATAATCTATACTAATATTATAAAGTGAAAGTTTCGATGGATGGATGTTTGCTACTCAATCACGCCAGAACGGCTGAATAGAATTGGATGTAATTTAGTACGAAGATAGATTATTGTTAGGAATAGAACATAGGCTACTTATTAATTCGGTTCATTGAGTGGTTATTTTTTATTAAATAAAAACTAACTTTCGTGCCATAAAGCTGAGGCCAAATCCAGCCAAAAATATTAGGTTGTTCGGAAAGTAATTTCGTTTTTTCCTGACAAAGGATTTAATTGCATTTTTCGCACCCAATTTCATACTTAAACCGCAAAATCATTTTATGTTTTAAGAGCTGATATAGCAAGGCTTGGGTGTGAAAAAGTGCAGCTGATTATTCGCAGTAGTTTTTGGATGGTGCCCTTTTAAATATGGAGAGCAATAAACAGCATTTTCGTCATTTTTTTCTTTTTTGCTATATAAAAGGTAAAAATGCTGTTCAAGCCAGAAATAAATTAGCCAATATGTGTGGAGAAGATGATTTAATAGTACATCAGTACCAGAACTGATTTGCAAAATTTTTCCTTCAAATGAGGAGGCCAAAAACCACCTCGATCAGTTTTTTTTTACAGCAAAGACCAAAACTTTTATGAGCGTGTAATCATGTTACTACCAAAAGGTATTAGACCAGAATGGCAAAAGGTATTAGACCAGAATGGCAAAAGGTATTAGACCAGAATGGCAATTTTATAATTTAATAAATAATTTATTCATTAAACGAAAATTTCTTTTCATTTTGACACAAAAATACGAAATGACTTTCCGAACGACCCAATAAATAATGCTCCAGTTTGTTTTTTTTCCTACAGAAATGAGATTAGGCATAAGTGAATTTTGACCAATTATTTCAAACGATTCTGTTGATTTTCTTTGTGTTTGATGTATTTAAAATCAAATGTTGTTGATGAATTGATCTTTAGGATTCATTCTGAAGTACTTTAAAATTAAAAGAAAACAGAATAAAGGAAATAAAATATTTCTAATCTGCATTGCATTACCCCAACTGGCTTAGGAAAGTCAGACATGTGCGTTAGACGTGTTGATGTTGCAGTAATTACCATACTGTTTACTGGACATGATTCTGAAACTTTTTATTTATTTAATTGAAAAGCTCACCACTAAAGGCTTATTTTCAATGTTGTTTAACAACTTAATCTATGAAATCGTAGCAATTTTTTTACTGTCTACCAAAGAAATTAATTTACAAGATTATGTGACAAGCACATCGGATATATCATTAAATAATCATCTTCTTTCTCTAGGCTGTGACATTACAAAAGGTGCATTTTGAATACCAAAATTAAATTGGAGTGTATTACGTAAATATGAATCGACTTCATTAATCATTACGAAAAGCAGAGATGTTTGTCAATAGACAGATTGTTTTGTACAAAAGCAGCTAATAAAAATATTTTGCAACCATCCATTAATTTGCAAAGACTTTTCTAAAAGGATTTTTACAGCAAGATTCAGATAAATTATAAAAAGAGAATAATTCGAAAGCAGCAATGTTCTAATTAGCCTTTAATTACAAAGGGAAAAAACACCCTGAAAATATGTTTCTCATTTTTTGAGAAAGAAATTTGAATGTAATCTTAAAAATAAATTTATAATTTGTTAAAAGATTTTCTTTCTAAAAAATCGTACAGACGAAATTTTAAAAAAATAATCATGTTGTGTTATAATATTAAGTCTTAACATGAAATTATTGGTAAAACTTTAGATGTAGATTGTTATATATTTTGTAAAATAAATAAATAGGGTAAAAAACGTAAGTGGGAGTGTTATTTGTATGTTACCACAGAATTTCATGATTGCTTTTCTTTAAATTTATATTTCAGAAGCATTATCTTCGCTATTCAATAAAAAAAATCTATTAAGACCCTATTTTAAAAAAATTCCGGACGATTTTTTAAAATATTATTTATTAAGATGTTCATTATGTTCCATGAATATAAATTCTTTACATTTCTCTTCAAATAAGATGTTCCTCATCATAAATATATGTTCATGTATAAACTTTACTTCTTATTTAATGTTTTATGGTTTTTGACAAAATCCATTATTTACATCAGAGTTTTGAAACAGGCAATTGTTAGTATGGAAAAACTTTAGAGATTCCGAGAAATTCAAACACCACCAAAAATTCGAGAAACTTAGCAATTATTTTTAAAAAAATATTATTAAAAAGAGTCTAATAGGGATAAGAAATAATATAATAGCTCATCATATTTATTTTTTGAAGCGCCACAAAGGATTTTTTTTGTGGGAAGGGGGACTGCCAAACCAAAGGAAATACTTATTCACTCATTGCATATACCAATTATAAAAATATGAATTTAAGAATGATTCACAAAATTATTCTTTTACATAGCTGTCAAAAATAATGTTTTAAATGTGAAGTAAGTGTTTCTCATGTGACTTCCTAGATTAAAATCGTTAAGGCCTTAACACACAACGAAATATCGTCAGCATTTTCCGTCCGCAATTTTCCGTTTCTACCCTTATAACTGGTCAAGCAAGTTTTTTGTAATCGGCAACTTTTTCTAACCAGCTTGAAAATGTCGGGCGATAGTGACAGAAATATTGTCCGCAAACGAAATTCAACCAATCATGTGAAACTTCAAAGTGACGTCACTTTTGTTGTCATTTGCTGTCGAAAAGTGCAAACGATATTTTGCCGTGTGAAAAGGAATTCAAGCACATCGGATGACGTTCACCTGATTCAAAACAAGAATGTACTTTTTCTTATTGTTTATTCGCAGCAGTGCAATAAAGAGCTAAATAATATAATATAATAATATAAGCTCATACCGTACATTGTGATTCAATATATAAATCTCTAGAATAAAACATATATTTATGGGTTACAAACGTTTCCCGGAGTTATTCGATGAAATACTATCCGACGTAGAGAATAATTGCCAAGATTTCATGGATGAAAGAATACAAGTCCGAGCAGCAGCGAATTCGACATCAAATACTCAACAAACAGCGATAAGCTATAAAATGGTTTCACAAACATAAAACTGACAAACTGATTTTGTTTGGTTGGCCACACTTTACCACTTATGCATTTATATGGCATGATCCGCTGATGAGTCAGTCATTTAAAAAAATCATTTGTAGCATTCTCGATTTGTACAGAACGAACAAATCTCAAGAGACATACTTTTTTTATATGCTTATGTGTTAAAATATGTGCAAGTATATTTCATTTCTAAATGGATTTTTTGTAGGAAACGGAGATTACAGGCTGAAAGCACAAGCTCTCCTTCAAAATACACTTATTTTGATGTAAACATCTCATAATTGGAAAACATGCGCCTATGTGCAACAGTTCCTTTTACTATTCACAACATTTTAATTCACTGCCCTGTCTTTAATTCTTATCGCTCTCGGGTTTTTTTTTTTTTTTTTTTTTTTACTTTGTCTTCAACATTACAAGACTTGGTGGGTGAAAAATACCACTGAAATTTTTAATTTTTAATTCTTAAGATCTATGGCTTTTTTACTTGCATTTAGTTTTATTATTCTTTTTATGTCAATTATTGCTATTTATGTTCTTGGTTTTGACATCATTTTTTCAAATTTTCAGTCTTCATTTTAAAGATACTTAAAACAATTTTACATCAGTCTTATGCAATTCTGTCTCTGCTCATCTGCGCAATATTTTAACAAATGAGTTTTTTTAAATGTCTTTTATACTTATATCTTTTGATTGGCGCAGTATAGCCAAACAGGGCTCTTGCGCCAATAAACTACACAAAACCAACCAACCTTATTCTGGTTCCTTTGTTAAAAATGATTCGAAAATGTATGTATAGATATATGTGTAATATGAATGCGCCTTCTGTTCAATTTCCTCATTTAAGCTGCAAGAAATTAAGTCAGACGGAATTTCGAGTCCCCCTCCCCTTTATTTCCACAATTAGAAAGGGCATGAGACTGGAATATTCATATCGGATGTTTGAAAAAAAGATAGAAGCATTTTTTTACCCTTTTTCCAATATTCAGAGAATTTTTTCCATCTCCTTGAAAAAAATAAAAAAATTGAAATAGATTGTTACGATTGCTAAATAATATTATGTATGTAAATTATGTATTATTAATATGGATTATGCAGTATGTATAATTAAGAATGAACATGCTCATTACCACATTTACATGAACATGTTCACATTAGCAATTCACTTCATTACTAATGTGAGAAACGGGAATTAGAAATATTTTTTATTAATCGTGAAAAACTCATCCTCTTGAAAAAATTGGAAATTAAGGTTTACGTTAGGAAACCTCGAAATAATTGATTAATAATAATCAATAATAATTGATTAATAATAATAATGAAAGTAATAATTCTTGAGATACTTCCACTAAAAACTCTAGTTTCGGTTTTTTTTAAAAAAAACTATTTTTTGAAGAATGATATTTTTCCACTATGTTGCATCATTCAAAACATTCATAACTCAACAAAAAATTAAATAAGTACAATTATTTATAAATCAATATAATCTGTTTGAAACAGTGAATGTTTTGTGCTTCAATCAAAGTTATATCTAAAGAAAAAAATTTAATAGCTATTTAAAAGTCAAAATTATAGAAAAAATCTCGCTTTTCCTGATCATTGTTGATGGAAAAATTGTTTTATAAAATCTATATATTTTTATAACTAAATTGAGGCAGACAACATGAAGACTAATATTAGGCATCCTTTCCAATTAGATTTGTGTGTCTGTGCAAATTAGAATTTAAGATATCATGTTTCAAAAAATATGCAAATTTGCTCATTAAATTTTAATTAATTAATTAATAATTAGGGTAATATGGTTTTTCCCACTGAAATGAGTTTAAACATATATTAATCACCTACTGTGTACAAATTGGATTTTTAAAGTCAAAATTTGAAAAAAATCTTGTGTGTACGTACACCTTAAGCTGGATTTTTATTTCACTCTAGTTTCTTGCATATTTAAAAAGCAAGTCATGAGCACTCCGGTCCCGGAGTAAGCTCTTTAGAGACCTTTAGGCAATGCAAGCCTCGGGATCTTAGTTTCTCCCCTTGTCGATTTTCTAAACGAGATATTTATTTAATGACTTTTATTTAATCTCTTTATAAGCAAATTTAAGTCGCTTTCGGGTAAATTAGTTTCAGCACAGCGCGGGTGAAAAAAATTGCAGAAATTTTTTATACAATCTAAATATTACTGAATTAGATGATCGGAATAAATTATGGATATTTTTATTTGTGCCGGTATGTTGTAGATTCAGTTTTTTTTTATAATTACTTTCCGTCTTTGACGACCAGTTTTTTCAACTAGATTATTGACTTATTACATGATTTGCATAGAATATGTACGATTAAAAATTCCCCTTTTCATTTGGCATGATTGAAAATACCCGAATTCTATTCATCTGCTTGTTGCAAATTAAAAAGTATATATATTACTAAATAAAAAAGAAAGTGGAAATCTTAATGTGAAATTAATAGTGGACGGAAGCACGCAAATGAATGTTATAATGGATGTGTTTTAATTCCATTATAACGTACAAAAGCATTGGTTCAAATAACTTGTGTCAAATTGAACTAAAATTATTCTTAAAATTAAAGGAGAAACTGAGAAATATACGGAAATGATATTGTTATCATTGAAAATATAGTTTCTGGTGTTAAGATAATTGTTTTGAAAGATATATACCATCAATTTCCGTAAAAAATAGCGATTACCTATCTGACGACGGTTAAGCCTGTATTTGAGCTCCCTTAAACTTTCTGGTTGAAGTTTTTTTTTATTTTTATTCTATTTGAAACTTATTTCTATCTTCTTTCCTGTGACTGAATGCAATTTTTGGTGCGTCAAGGAATTTTCTCCAAAAACTTTCTGATATATTTTGCAGCTCTATTAATTATTTGAATTTAATACAACATCAAAAATGTTCATTGAAACAGTCTGAAATAAATATGATGGTTTATTTTCATGTGACGATTTCCATTCGATATTAAATGATAAAAGCTTATATATATATATATATATATATATATATATATATATATATATATATATATATGCCATATACCATTTGAATGTTTTCATAACTTCATTATCAGTTAAAGGATAATCCATATAAACTTTTGGGAAAGCAATTGATATCAAGAGTGCATAACATTTGGACTTACAATATATAAATTAAAGATCTAAAAACTAGCAGGAGTGATCTCGCATATTCTCCAATAAACTAGTCGTACCAGAAAACACGTTGTATGACTATAGTGTAATAATTGCGAACTATTAATTTTTGGTATGAATTTAGCATCGTCACTGAATCTGTCTTCCATCAATAGAGAATTATTTGGCGATTAATCCCTGGCATACGCTAACAGTAGCCAAAATCGAATTTGGGTTTTGGACGCATTTTTCTGAATTGTTTGAATTTTTCTGAATAGAACAAAAACTTAGTACAAAACTGTCTATGTGCTGATACCAAATTTGATATATATGTCATTGCGTTTTTGAATTATTGCATTCTCATCTTTCTAAAAGACTGACAACTAATCAACCCATGGCTGAACTTGGCTTAAAATTTGAAAGGTGTCTACATTATAGATGTTAAATCTGAGTACTAAATTTTTATCTATCTTTCCCACTTCGTTTTGTAATTACAGGCTAACTGGTATTCAAACAGCTGGACAAACGGATTTCTCTCTGAACTGATTTAACACAAAATTTAGCAGAAATCTGCAAATTTGATGTGAATATCGCATACTAAATTTCAACCATGTAGGTCAAAGTGTTATTTAGATATCTTTATCACAGATATATAGGCAGATATATTTTTTATGTGTTTTTAGAACTGAGGATAGTCTAAAGAGTTAAGATTCATCAAAATTTCGAGATCGAATTTCTTGACCATTGCTTTATTTTCTATAAGCTATGTACAGTAAAAGCTCCTTATTCGCGCTTCCTTCATTCTCGTTTTCACTATCCACGAATTAAAAAAATGCGACCCAATTTCTATATTCGCGGCTAAAAATTTCTTTATTCACAGATCTTATAAGTACATAAATAATATTAAAAAGATTCCAATAGGTATCCAACTGAATATCCTTTGTAAATGCCGTCAAATGGACTAATAAAAAAAGTAAAATAGATCTTAGTACAACTTTGTCTAAAGTATGTTGTTAAATGCAAACTACAAATATAGCAGATATCGCGAATGGAATAGGACGAGATGGGTTCGAACAGATAGAATCAAGTGACATTCAGGAATTGCTTGAATCGCAAAATGAAGATCTGACTGAAACCGACTTAGAGGAAATGTTAAATTCACAGCCCATTGAAGAAGTGACTTCAACAAGCACTGGAAACGTGACATTTAATTTGAAAAATCTTAGTGAAAGTTTAAGAATGGCAAATGAACTTTGCGATTTCTTTATGAACGTTGATCCTTCTATTTAACGAAGTCATATTTTTAAGAGGCAAATTGCTAATGCAACTGCTGCGTATCAGTCTGAATTGAAGAAGCTTTTAAAAACTGCCGAGCAAGAGAAAATTACAAAATTCTTCAAACCATTGGCTAAGCTTAAGATAATTAATCAAAGTGTTCAAAAACTTCAATTAAATTGATTTTTTTATATAATTGTTTTTTATTTTTTTTATTTTGTCACCTTGGAACGTGTCCCCTATAATCCCATATAAATTACCATTCCGTATTCACGGTTTCTGTATTCGTTTCATACACCCCGCGAATAAAGAGCTTGTACTGTATATGAAAAAATAAAAATGATTACATTTTTAGAAGTCTCTCTATTTGTAAAAGTGATAATTCGAATTTAAAACACTAGTCAAACCTTTTCATCTTGACTTGTTTATATTTCCTCTTTTATTGGCCATCTCATTCCTTATGCGAAAATTTTTATATTTATGCTTCTGTGAAAAATTTGTAGACTTGATTCTAAAAAATATAAAATAAATAAATAAAATAAAAACTGAGCTAAAAATAAGTTAATTGTTATGATTAGTTTTAAATAAAAGAGATGTAAATCACTCTTTTGATATTTCGTCATGTCCACAAACTACCAAAAAATAAACAACAAGAAGTGTATACGGTGCTCGTCGAAACGCGCTGTCTGTGACTGCCGTTTGGAATCTGGATTTGTAGAGGGGGGTTTCAAGGGTGAAAGGTCACGCAGAAAACTAGTTTCAAAAGGATGGAATTACTTCGTTGCCCAGGTTTTATGTTTGCTTGCTTGTTTTCAGGCTGTGCTTTGGGTAATTCGCTGCGAATAGCATCCATTTCTAAACGCAACGGACGTTGAAAAGATTTTGGGAGGATATCAACAAATCATAATTTTCCAGAAACTTCTGGAAAGCTTTGATTGAAACAGAATGACCGGAATTTTTTTTTAATATTTTTATGTTATACAGTTATTTTTTTTTTAGATTTTAAATATTATGAAAGTAAGAGTAATTTATATTGCCTGAATTAATTATTTTTGTTTTGAATTAAATCGGAGATAATCTTTTAAACTGAAGAATATCAGCTACCGGTAAATTAACCATCTATCAAAACAAACATTCGTTCGACATTTTGTTTTTTATTTGGAAAATTTTGTTTTTTGAGAGAAAATATTTAGATACTGATTACATACGGATATTTTCCCACCTTACTTACATATGGAGTAGTAATTTAAATAAATTTAAAAAAAAACATGAATACATTTAATTTAGCATTTTATTCGAAACAATCTTCTATATTACAATTTTTATTTTACTGAGTAACCACTATTCATATTTATATACTTATACTCAGTTTTAAGATGATGAAGTAAGGTCGAAAATGGAACTATATGGTAATATAATGAGGGCTGATAAAAAAAAGGTTCTAACAGTTTGTTTATAAAAAATGTGTGTGTTTTTGTAAAAAGCCTTAGATGAGAATACTAAATATTATCTTTTGTCCAAAATTATCTTTTTTTTTTCATTGATTTTATATTTAATCTCTTTGTGCGCACTTATAAGGGAAAATTCTATTAAATTGAAATAACAGAACGTTTGATTTCCAATTATTTTCAAGAACATTGGTTTCACTCCCTTGCATGTGAATAAATTCGAATTTAAAAATAATTTCAAATAAAATATTAAGAATAATAACTGGACTTTTTAACATAATAATACTATTTCATTAAATAATCGGATAGTTTTAAAATTATTAAGCAATATACCATTCGAATTTTAAAAGGTGATATATAACTTACAAAAGAGAATTAATAAAATTTTTATAAGAATAATGTTCCCGCATTTTAGTGATACTTAACTTTATTAAATATATTTGAGTGCGCACATTTGTGTATTAAATTTCTTTGAGAATACTGTTAAAAAATCAAGAAGTCTCAGATCCCCAGTGTTCAGTAAGCAACTTTGCTTATTATTAATATGACCCTGATAACTTCATCATTTCCTTAGAGTATATAAATCCACAGAAAGGAGATTTTGAAGTAATAATAATTCATGATGTATTCAATATTTGTTTATTTAAGACAACTAAGAAAGTTTGGTTTAAAAAAAAGTTTGTTTTTTAAATTAAATTTTGACAAATCCAATGTTTAAAATTTAATTTTTCAAATTTAAACAACAAAAGACTCTAATCAAACAACCCTAACAAAAAAAAAAATCTTCTTTGCTTTTTTCAAAAGTGTTTTTATTATTATTATTTTTTTATTTTTTAAATTTATAGAGACCTATGTAAAATGCATTTTATGCTCTGATGTTGACAAACCCTTCACATCTGTTAAACTTTTTTTGTTGTTATTTCATCCCAGTAATATATTTTTAAGAAGAAAAAATATCGCATGATATATCATATATTCAAGTTATATATATTTAGTATTTTTCAAATTTGTTCTATGCACTTAAAATAAGTACATTACGGTTATTGAATCCGTAGAGATATACTGCACCAACTTTGAAACATTTTATGAAGAATTCTTTTTTTAAGTGCTCTGATTTATGTTTATGGACTTAGAGACTATAACATTACATTATCGATTTGTTATTATAACAATTGCTTGCTTTGTTATAATAACAAATTGCTTTAAGAAACAAATATATCTTTGCAGCTCATTATGATAATTATAATAATAAAATTAATTATTCTTTCACTCTCTCTCTCTCTCTATATATATATATAATTTTACATTAAATGTATAATATTTTCTGGGAATTTTTTTTTTTATTTACAAGATAAATTTTAATGTATCTTTTATTTTACACGGTGAAAACCGCATTCACTTGAAATCTATTGTATTTTCCAGTTATTAATATCTTTTTCCATTAAAATTTATTCCATCCGCCAATAATTATCAGCTTCAAGTTCTAATCATATAGGGTGCACCCCATTCACAAAATATTTAGTACTTCTTTTTCATTATTGAAGATCGAATTCGACAAAAGACGTAAACACATCTGTATGTCAGAATTTTATCTTCCTAATGGCGCTGTTTAAATTGAAATAAGTCGCTTTAGGTGACCGGTTTGTTTGCCTAGATTATTAACTTATTTGACTGTTAAGTTATTAATATAGGATGCATTTCTTTGAAAAAACACTTCACTTCTTCTGTACTTGTAATAAAGCTCAATGTGTGTGGGTGTGTGTTGGCGCTCTACATTCCTGCCCATTGGACTTACAGCTGCCAAATTTGGTACATCTATACCTTGGAGGTCTGGAAAGTACACCTACGAGCCCTTTTTTCGAATTTTTTTTATAAGAGTCTGAATTAATTAAAATTTTGACGTTTTTCCGCTATAACTTCCGAAAATATTGTTGCACAAAGATGATTTTTACATCAAATTACAGATTTAAAAAATTAACTTTCTAATGGTATGAATATTTTAACATATAACTTAAGTTCTATTTTTGGCAAATTTTTAACGAAATATTTTAATTATATTTTTCAACAATATGTTTCGGACAAAACAATAAAATTTAATCTGTACAAGTACCCTATGAAAAAATTATCTTTTATCAATATGTTACCATCAGATTGACAAAAACTCAAATTAAAAAATACATAATTATTACAAATTAAGCATATAAAAATGTAACTCTCAGCATGTGCCTGCATGAAATGAAATAAATATGAAATATGTTTTTTCTAAAAAGAAAATAAGTTGTGTGACTTTTACAATATTATTAATTAAGTAATTCAGCTTTATTTAAGACAAAATTGGCTATATATATATATGTGTGTGTATGTGTGTGTGTGTGTGTGTGTGTGTGTGTGTTCAATTCATGGTCCAACGACTAATTTGTAAAACTTTAATAATAGAAATGCATCTATAAAAAAAATCTAAATGAAGTGAATAACTACGTAGTATGTAGCGTGAGTTTATAAAGGCTTTAAAAATGAAGAATGTTTAGCTTTTAAATAAAAAGATATTAACTTCAACCAACTCAGTCTCTAAAACCGACTTATGAATATTTTCAATAAAAACGGGTAATTTTAAAGCAATTCATCGACAATTCCAACGATGATACCCCAATCTTATTATTCACATCATTTAAATCTTTTTGAAAGAAAAAACTAAAATTTTATGACGAATCTAAGTAATTTTTGTTGGATAATTCATGAAATATAACATAAATTATTGTAATTATTCAGTAGTACATATAGTGATTCTCTTTCACTTATATTTAAGAAAATACTTGGTTTCGATAAAAAAAAAATGTTTTTTATGTCGATTTGCAGTTTGATCATTTCCACTTTAATTTAAAGCTGAAATTTTGCGAGAGTTGACAGATAATTAATGAGATATATAGCATATTACGGGTTTAAGACCTTTACTGCTGCATGAGTTAATTATGTAATTATCAAAATTGGAACCTTAAATATATTTTGATGAAGTCGCTATTAAAAGACGTCACATAAAGTATTTAATTAACAATGACGTTACATGAAGTATCTAACTGATAAATTTAAATAACAGTAAGATTGGCGAACCAACTGGTCGTCAAAGGTGGCTGGCTAATTATGAAATAAAAGTGGAAATGAAAGTTTACTACTGAATGTATGATTAACAAAAACACGCGCTTCAAAGTTTTAATGCGGAGTTTTAATCTTGATAGTGTATCAAACAGTTTTATTAAAATAAATGAAAAAAAAAAAATTGCTGCAAAATCTTGACCAAATCAATGAGTATTTGAACCTACTTTTAACTTGAAGTTATGCCCGTTTAAACAACTTATAAATTGCTTCCATCAGTAAACCCTATGTTTTTCTGAGGATTTAGCAATAAATGAAACAGAATTTAAGTTTTTACTCCAGTCCACTTATTTAGTCAATTTCTACTCATTAAAATAAATGGTACGAAATTCCCCCAAATTCTTACATTTCTTTCATTTGCAATTTTTTCCATATTCGTGTATGACAGCAGTCCAAATTTTCCTTAATATTTTTATTTTATTGAGCGAACACAAGTTCTTTAAACAAACTGCAAAAATGTTCTCCAATTTAAAATTTGAAAGAAAAGTTTTTAATGATATCAATTTTATTTCATGGCGAAATTTTCCCATTTTAATAAATTTTTCTAAATATTTTTAAATATATTTTACAACAGTATTTTTCATTTTTTAAAGCTATTTGTTTTATATTCACCGGCGTGCAATAGTATTTTATTTCTTATATGCATCTTATTATTGCTGTTTATAAAGAAAATATTTTTCTAAATGTATAAAAAGTAGACGGATCAGTCTGAAGTCATATCATGCCATCATATTTTGGTATACATGTTCGAAACTCTCTTAGATTTATTTTTGGTGTTTTTTTTTTTAAATTTTTTAATAATGTTTTATACAAATAATAATTAAAATGTTGATAAGTAATTAATTGACTTTGAGTATCTCAATCAAGACTTGGTATTTCATAATCAAAATGATGACGCGTTATTTTAAAAGTTATATTTAGTTTATAACTAGAACACATCTCAGCGTAATAGTGGCTGCAGAAGAAAAAAAAAAGGAAAAATAAAATAAAAGAACCAAATTTATCTTCGCGATAGCTAGTAAAGAACATCACAGCTTCGCCAAATAGGTGAAGAACCGGAAACAGAGAGTGCGGGTCACGTGATCTAAACGTAGGTTCAAACCAATTTGCGTGTGGGGAGAGTAGTAGAGAACATCCGGATGGGATCGATTCTGAGGAGCAGCAGGACAGGACAAAGGGAAGGCTTAGGAGGCAAGTAGGCATGGGTGAACGAAAACTTGAAATGGCGTTATAGTAAGTACGATTTTTCCCAATATTATTTTTGTTCAACCATTTACAAACAAAGTTTGCAATTTGATAACGCTAAGTGTGGTATTGCTGCTATTTATAGATTGTCTTTTCATGTATTCGCCATCTCTTTTTGTTTGTGATGCGTGCCCTCTGGCTTTCATGGAGAGAAAAACTCGCGCCGAATGAGCGAAGAGATAAACGAAGAAAAATAGTAAACGCTGCCGTCTATTTTTTTTCTTTGGATTCCCATCCGAAAAGCTGACCCGTTTGTTTCCAGCTTTCGAATATTTATTTTTAATATTGTTGTCACGGCTCTTAAGAATCGGTATTGTTCTTTTCACAGTTCTGGCGTTCTCAAAAGGTAATTGGATGTGATATACTTTTTCTCTAGGGAAACTGTGAGAACGCGGCGGATTCCCCTAAAGCTTCAGAAGTGCGTAATGACAGCCATGACAGCTTTCTTTTAGTTATAACTTCGATGTACTTTTTGATCCCCATGGCTATTTGGAATTTTTTTTTTTGCATTCATCCGATCTTATCGTCTGTGATTGTTTGTTTTGTCTGGATTTAGTGGGTTAGTGTTTCATTGTTTTGATCAAGTGTTATTTTTAGAATTTGCGTTCGTATTTTTTATTTAGTTTTAATTATATAAGGAATTAACTGTAACTTAATAAATTATATTTTTTAGGTGTTAAATGTCAATAAATGCATATTGAATGAGCTTTGACATGTATTTATAAATTGTTTGAGAATTATGGTGATGAAAATAATTTTTGTTATCGCTGTATTCTTTTTAATTTAATATTATTTTATTGTATCTTAACATTCTAATAGTTGTTTTTAAAGGCTATTTTTAATTTTTAAAAGTATTATAGAAAACTGTGAGTGTGAAATTTTCGATTATTTTTAATTTGGCCGATGTCTGTATTTATTATAGTCGTTTAATCATAAATCTTTTTTATTTACTTCTTGCATATATTAACAGAAGCTCACTTGTGTTAGGCATTACATTGCGATTTTCATACACATTTTTATAAAGTAAATATTCCTTTGTAGCAGACATTTATGTATATATATATATATTGGGCAGTGTTTATTTTAATATTAAGCGGATAATTCAGTACGAATATTTACTGAATGAATTTGTGCTATTTCACTTGGCTTGTCGTATTCTTTATTCATTTGTATTGATAAGTTATAAAAAGTTATTTGTGTCGAGAAAAATGAATGAATTTTGATTTTTTTGGAATAACCATAAAAGGCTTCACTAAATCCAGAAGTTTAATGGGATAATTTTTGATGCATTGCATTTAAGTTATCTGTAGATGTTTGTCCTTGATTTAAAATTTATTTATCATTTCAATATAAAATTATATAAATTTTAATTACAAATTTGGCTTGAATTTTTTTTATTGTTAACTTAATGTAAGGGCCTTTAAACTCTGATCTATAAGGAGGATTGCAAAAACTTTAAAAATTACTGTTGCATTTGCCGGAATTCAAGATTTAACAAAAACGATAATAAAAATATGTACACATGAATAATTTTACTGAAATTTTCAAAATATATTTAATCAAATTTTTATATAATTATTATAGATCGATGATTTATTACCATATTTTTTGGAATTTTTTATGCATTCATTATTTTAGGTAACAAAGTCTTTGTATATATAGATGGGAATATCAAATAAAAAGTTGAAACATAAATTTTTTTTTAAGCTTTGGAAATTTTTAAATTTTTTTCATGACTGCTTTGTGTCACTTACTAAATTTTTATTCACTTTCTAAATTTTTCTAATATTTTTGTGGCATTTTGTATATTTGCTGGGGTAAGATATGCTAATAATGAATAATATCATTGGAACATGCTTAAATCAAGTAAATGATGCTAAAATCAAACACATAATTTAAAAGACATTATTGCAGTTTGATCACTTATATAATTGCAGTTATTTTTCTTATATTTTTTTAAATTTTAAAATGAATTTTTGCTAATTTTTTATTCATTATTTATAGCTATTTCATTTGAAGATGAGCATAAATTGGCATTTTAATTGATTGGTAGATTTTAAGAATTATAATCATTTAGATTTTTGATTTATATATTTTAATTACTTTTGAACCCATCTTTAAAAATAGCAATTATTTCTTTCTGAGACTACCTGTACACAGATTTTAGAATTTGTAATATATATAATAGTTTTTGTAAAAACAACTCAGAAAATTTTTTATTCAATGAAAAATATTACTTTGATCATATTAAATTATTCTGAAAAAAAGAAAAAAAAATCATTTTGTAAGGCTTTTTTTTAATTCTCAGTTATTAGTAGCCATTTAAGTTCTGAAAGTTCTTTAAATTCTATTTAGAGTAACATTTTATTAAAATTGAAAGATGTAAATTCAATCATTTCCTAAGAGTCATTTTTAAAATTAAAAGAAAATCTAAAGTTAAAACTTGGGCATTATTTATAGAAAATATTTTAAACATAATAGGCCAACTGCTTATTACACTAAATGCTATTTATATTACCAGAAGTTTTTTTTTCTGAGTTTATAAACTATAGTTGATATTTACATTTAGTAAAACACTTCTGTAAATGTAAATATTCCAAATTTTACTGCAAATGTCAACATTCAAATTCTGAATATTTTGTAATAGCATGAATAATGAACGTATAGACCCTCTTCTTGTATTCATTATGAATAGAAAAATTTCTTTGAGTTTGAAATTTATGTATTTTAATATGTTTAATAAATGATGTATTGGAATGTATAACATTTTGTGATATTTGTACTTAAAGCTTTAAAAACTCTTATGGGGAAAATGCTGGAAGAACATATGAATATAAGTTATTGAAGTTTATGCAGAAGAGTTAGCATTCTTTTGATTTTACATATATATTTTTTATTGGAGAATTCTTGATAATTAAAAATTTTCATTACCATGCCTTAATGTTACTAAAAGTCTTTAATTTGTCTAAAATTTAGATCCTAATATCCACTTGATTTGAATCCCCTGACATAAAAAAAAAGGTTGAAAACCCTAGGTGATCAATGTTTTAAAATCTAATATTAAATTTGCTTATTTTTGAATTTAATTTTAAGTACTTTGCAGTGAATAAACAGTTTTTGAGAGAATTCCTTACCAATTCATTTGTCCTCTCCTCCATCTTATTACAAACTGCAACTGTTTAGTAACTTAAAAATCTTTTTTTTTGGAAATTGCAACATTTTTTAGAATATTGTATGATAACTAAATTCTGATCTTATCTAGATTTTTTTTATTACATTTCTTTCTTTTTTTTCCTTCTAATTGTCCTTTTTAATTTCTAGAATGCATTCCACCAAAGATCAAGGAAAATTACCCATTCAGATACCATTAACTTGTTTCCTAATTAAAGTGAGTGTAGTTTATTTGTAATATTTTTATTGGTTTATAAACCATAGTTGATATTTACATTTAGTAATAAACTTCTGTAAATGTAAATATTCCAAATTCTTCTGTGCAAATATTGAATATTCAAATTCTGAATATTTTGTAATAGCTTGAATGGTAAAAGTAAAGATCCTCATTTTGTAAAATTATTTTAAGAAATGAAAGATTACATTTGGTTGATGATGTTTATTGGAATTAAAAAATTATTTTTGAAGTATGAAAAATAAATGAATGTTGATAATTTAGGCATCAAAAACAATTCTTCAAGTTTGTAATTTTGCAAAATTGTTAATCAAGGAGCTTAATTCATTATGTTAAGTTAACATCAAATTTCATTAATCACATTTTTCTCCCCCCCCCAAAAAAAAATAACAAGGCACTCTTAATAATGTCTTTTCATTCTGAAATAAAAAATTAATCTGGGAAACATTATTATTTATGCTATTACATTATTTTTAAACACTAATTTTAGAATGATATCTTTGTATAGGGGAAAAATCCTTGTAGTTAATAATATTATGCACAGTTGAAAATGCAAAAGAATTGTTAAGAATGTTTAAAATACAATTGAATATAAGTAAAATACAGATTTCCATTTTATAACCATTCAATAGTTTTTTTCTTTTAAAACTGGAGAATTCCTTCTTTTGATTTTATTATTTTATTTTGTTTTAAATTACTAATATATGTATCTTAATTTCCTATTTTTGTGTCCTAAATTAGTCCACATTCCTTTTCTTCCAAGACTAGTTGCCTTTGAGGATCAACTTGTTTGTTCTGAATATTAACTTTTTAGGCTGTTAAATAAAAAAAAATGGAAAACACTTAAAAAAAATTTACCAACCTTTTTATTTGTTATGACTGAAAATCAAAATTCAAATGAATTAGTTTACTACAAATTAAGAAGTTTAAATATTATGAAATGAACATGAAAACTCTAATATGGGGTTAAAAATTTATGGTTAAGTGCTTTTATTAATAGTTTTAATCCCATCAAAGCATTAAAAACTGTCATTGTTATTCAGATTAGTTATTAACCTGTCAACACAGGTGAATAACCTGTCTATATAACAGATAATCAAAATCAGGGTGTTTTTCTCTGTTATTTAGAAATTCTAGAAATTAATAAAAGTTTATACTTATTACTCCCAATACCTTCATGGGAAGGCTAGCTGAAGATTAGAACAACAGAAATCGATGAAACAAAGTGACTTATTTTTTACAAGGGGGCTAAGGTGAAATTGACTCTTTCACATGCTAGCAATTCAGATTTTTTTAATGTTATGAGTATGTCAATTAGCAACACAGATTCAGAGATCTTCTTACAAGTCTTTCTATTTACAGATAGAATGATGATAGTTCAGAATCATTATATATTCGTGAAATTTTGGAAATTAGTCATGACACTGAAAAGACAAGAAATACAGATTCTGAATTCTCCAGAAAATTTGGTCAAATGCATTGCTCCTTGTAAAAAAATGTAACAAATCATTATATAAAATGCATTCTAAAATTCATGCATTAATTACATAAATACTATAAATAAGTTATCTTGAAATTTATGTCAATTTATGTTAGTTTGAATGAGAAATAATACAAATATTTTTTAAAAGACAAAAGATATGTATTTTCAAAACCGCATGTTTAAAGCTTCTTTTTCCAAAAATTTTCAAACTGAAACTATATGTTAAATGCAGATGTTCTTATTTTTTCCCAAACTTTTATATAGATAAGAAAAAAATAATTTTATTAAAAAAATAATAAGTTTTATACAAATCAAATGGGTGCAAGTGGAAATGATTATGGAAAAGGTATGGAAGAAAAAAAGAGGCTGGGTTCAGTGTTTAAAATTTCTCATTAAAAATCACATATATATCTTAAAGGGGAACATATTTTTATGAAAAAAAAAATAATAAACTTATGTTTTCTAGTCATATTTTATTTTATGCAAATAACCTACAAATTAAAAAACTGTCTGGAAATGGAATCAAAATTTTTTTGTCTTTAGTTACTGAAAACAGCATTTTTATAACACAATTGTTTTTAAAAATATGAGCATTAATTTCCATTGGTAAGTCATGGAAATTACTATTTTTGAGTTTAATTAATTTTTTCTGAGACCTATTTCTCTATTTCTTTTATATCTTCTTTCCTCTGACTGAATGGATTTTTTTGTTTATCTTTATCCAGAACTTCCAGTTAAAATTTATCCAGAATTTCTAATAATTTGCTATCCTTTTAAAAGCATTGGATTCAGTGCAATTGTAAAAAGTAGTTTGAAATTCACACAATGGATTGCTTATATTTGGTTTTTCTTTGACATTTAAGTAATTTTTGAATACTTTTAAATCTAAATCCCACCTTTTTATTTAATTATTTATAACATATTCTCTGTAAGAATTGCTGATCTTAGCAGTCTGTTGTGGTCCAATCAAAGGGATAGAATAATCTATGCATTCCTTTAAAGGATGCGAAAGATTTTCTTTTGTAAGTTAATACACGTTAAAGTAATCTATTAAAATCACTAAAAGGAAAAATTTCTTCCACTTTCATTCTTTTTTAAAATTTTAATTCAGGAGATTCATTTACTAATTCATGTACCACCTTTGTCTTTGTGTACTAATAATACCTGTCGTAGGAAAATTAAGTTGAAATTTTTAAAAAAATTTGTGTTTTTTGACAACACATCTCTCAAAGTAATGCTATATTTTAAGATTTATAGTAAATTTAAATGCATTTAAAATACCAAGAATTTGCTTAATTATGCAATTTGAATTTTAATATAATTTCAATGTTTTCTTATGATTTTTTATATTTAATATTTCATTTTTAATTATAGATGTGTCATTAAAGATGAATGAAAGTGGACAAGGAGCTGTGCCAGCTGCTTTGCCTGGTGGGTATGCAAATAGCATACCAGCTTCAGGCATTGGAACATCAACAGTCTTCCTAGGGCAAGAAAATTGGATTGGTGCACCAAATACTCACCTTGGTGCCTCATACAGTGTTTTAACTTCACATTATCCAGAGTATGATACTATGAGGCCAGCATTTTATCCTAGTTTTAATACTGTATCATCTTCGCCTAGTTTTATTCATAATCAAGTCATAGATACCCATGCTCAAGAACAATTGTATGCCAAAGCTATTGCGAGTGGATCCAGTTTTCAAGTTGGATTCTCTTCTATAAATTCTTCCCCACTTACTGCTTATACTTCTGAGCTGCGAACTGAGGAGTTATCTGAACAGAGAACCAATGAAAATAATTCATCCGTGCCAAATAATGATGCCTCTGCTGAAGGTTTAGCTACTCGTATGATGCCCAAAAGTCCAAATGATAGTTCATTGAGTAACGTGCCAACTCCTAATCCTCCGTCACGTGATGGAACTCCATCAGGTAATGTCGGATATAGACCATGGGAACGAGGTTTAAATGGACCAGATTATCAACCATCCACTCCACAATCAATGACAGAGATGGCTAATGATATGATACATCAGCAAAGGCCCCCAAGCTCTCCTCTAGACAAAAATCATTTGAAAGAAGTGGACAATAGAAATTCTTTTAAAAATCAAGATTTTTTATCAAAATCGGCATCAATGCCTGATGTTCAACCTCCCAGATCTGTAGAAACACCTGGTAGGCCTCCTTCCTGTATTTCTTCAGTTTCCAGTCCTACTGGAATTCATGATTCACAAATGCTAGAAGAACCTATGGATCATCCAGATCTTCAGCATTTAACTACTCATGCTCAAGGTTATCCCACTTTAATTCCTTCTTCTCGCCTTACTAATATCAATATGCAAGTTAATAATGCCTTACAAGTAAATAACACATTGCGACCATTTCAAAATGCTTTTATGCCTAGCAATAATGCTCAATTAGCATCTTATATTCCTGGATCTCAAGTGATGGTTGCATATCCAGAAGCTAAGCTGTTGAAGTTGGACTCTGAATTGGATATAAGAGGACACAAAGAAAACACATTTCAAGTGCCTTCAGTGTCTTCCACTACTCCACGTCAATCAATGCATAATAATATTCCACCTCCTCATCAGGCACAAATTGAACAGTGGAATCAGCCAATGCCAAATATGACGTCTGTACCTGAGGCTGAAAAGGCCACTAGGAAGAAAAGGAAACGATGTGGTGAATGCCCTGGATGTCAGACCAAAGCTAATTGTGGTGCCTGTGGTCCTTGTAAAAGTGTGCGGAGTCACCAGATTTGTAAAATGAGAAAATGTGAACAATTGAAAACAAAGAAAGAAAAAGTGAGTGAGAATTTTACAAAAATTAATAAGAAATATACACTTGTGGGCTTGACAGCATTGACGTTTTTATGTATTGTAAATAAATGGCTTAAAAAAAATTGGAATAATACTTGCTAGATATAGTAACTAGTACTTCAAATTTTACAGCCTGAGTTTGCTATACTTAATGAGGTTTGGATGTTGACTCTAAGCAGAAATAGTATTATCTTTTTCATTTTAAAAGTTTATCTTATTAAAACATAATTTTTTTATAACTTATTAAGATGGTTTTTCATTTTCCATTTATGAATTGATAGTGAGAAATTAATTTTTTTTATTAATTTAATATAATTTTGTCCCTAAATTTTTTGATTTCTAAGCATTGTATGACAACCAAAATTTTTTTTTTTTCAAGCAGCTATTTGTGAAATTTGGTTTTTAGTTAAACCTGTCATTTTTTAAAGAAACAAAAGTATAGAAAACTTATTAATAGGAACTATTGTGAATGTTTTTATGTATTTTCTCTTAAAATCTTATTGATTATTTTCTTGAAGTTTGATTTTTTTATGAGAGCTATTTTATAGGTAATTAGCAAAGTAATAATTTCAGTATTAATATTCATATAGTCTGAGTTCAATATTTTTGGTAATGGGGCTTTAATAGTTAAATTTATCATTCCACAATGCTTCATTTTTCAAAACATAATTTAATTAAAAATTATATATAGTATTAAAGTTATAATCTTTTTTATAATTGCCTTTCTTGTTGTAAAAATGATGTTCTATTCTTGGTTAAGATTTAGAATTCTGTACATCTATTTTCCCAAGCTATAACATTCCATTTTCATACAGTATTAAAATATTAATATAATTTGAAATGCATATTTTTTATGCATTACTTTTAAAAATTGTTATTTTGGAATTTATGTATGGAAACCTTGTGTATAAAGATAGAAGGAATTGCATACAATTGTTTCTGTCAATTTTTTTGGTTATGTTGTAACATTAACAATAGAAAGTTCTCTGTAACATTATTGTATAATTTGTAATTCATTAAATTTTCAGATGATGCTCATTTTGAAAAAAAATTATTACTATTTAGCATTTAATATTTTCCATGCAATTATCTCGATAATACAAAAAAAGAGAGAAAAAAAACATATTTCTACCTTTATTTGTATGATTATTTAAAAGTGTATGTTACATTTTTTTTAATAAAAAGATAATTCAGCATTATTGGTTATAAATCTTTTTTATACTGTTGTTTATAAGTATGCTTTCTAAGATGTGCTAAATAATTTAATAATTCAAATGGGGAAATCCCTTATAGGCTGCAGCTGCAAAAGCAAGTGGCCAGCTTTTGATTGATTCTGACAGTCAAAATTTAAATGGCAATCAAAGTTACACGAATGAAAATGACTCTCTTCAGCTTCCAGGAACACCTACTGTAAGTAAAATTATCTTACATATTTTTATCTTTTCATTTATAGGACATTTCGTTGTTTACTAGAATATGTAACTTTTACATATCTTATTTGTTAAGCTCAACTTAATCATTCATTTGGACTTTATTAACAAATTTAGAAATATTCCAATATTGCATTCCAATCGTGATTAACTGTTATTTACAAATTTATTATTTACAAATTTTTAATTAGCAATGCTGTTCAGTAATTAAATCAGTGAAATAATCATATTGAAATTCATAATTATAATATTTCTAATCTAACTTATTAATGATATCAAAAAGTTCAATTTTGATTAATTTTAAATGATCAGTTTTTATTATCATTGATTAAAATATCTGTATATCATCCTTCTATAACAAATTCAAATAATTAACCAAATAACTTTTTTTAGGGCTTTCAGCAACATGATTTCTTAATGGCTGGCCAGTTGAAAAATCTTAGTCAATCACCAAACAATAGCACCAGTTCTTTGTTTGATTTGAATTCAGCCTATCCAGCGTTTCCTTCGCATTCTCAATTACTTGGTTTTAATGGTCAAGCTGATTTGTCAAAAGGAGAAAATCAGAATACTCCTACTGATCATCAATCTTTGTTAGAATTCAGTGGATCAACAACAATGCATGAATTTGCCCAGTCAAGGCTGAAAAATCTCTTAAATACTCGTAAAACTCAGAAAGAACAGATGCAAAATTATTCAAATTCTCAAAATACTGGAAATATGTATGCCGAACAATCAATAAGCCCAGTTGAAACTCCTCCACAACCAAATGAAGGTGAAACATATGCTCAGCGACCACCTTCTACGCCATCATCAATGCGCAGCAGGGCAGGGAGCAATCCTACTGATTCTGGCATATCCAATGAAGAATCTGGTTACTTAGGACAGTCTCTTGAACCCACTTATGAATCTCTTCAAAATCTTGATCCTTCACCCGAGTCTGGTTTGGCATGGAGCAAGGCACCGTCTCCCAACAAAATAGATTTGGACATTGTACAAAATGGACAGAATTCTGACAAAGAAGTCAAGAAATTTGAAATGGGAAATGGCTCTAATAATTCAGATGGAACTTTAAATTATTCTGGATTAGGGCAAGATACTGTTAATGGTTATTCTTATAGCAGATATTTTGATCCTGCAAATAATCGTGAAATTAACAATGCAAGAGTTGAATCTTATGGTTCTGAATCTTCCAACAGAGATGCCTTTTCAAGTGCAGCTAATAATACTTCAGAATACCAGTCTCAAAATAATCAGTCCTTATATGATAATACTCGCTATTTTCAACCATCTTCAGAGGTCAATTCATATTCTGGGAACACGGCTAATGAATCCTCTTCTCAGCCTGTTTTCACACCTACTTCATCTGGGCAGTCAAACCAATCATCACCATATTCTCAACACCCGACAGCTTCTCCATCTAATCGAGAGAATGTATCATCGTATTCATCAAATCAGCCGATAAATTTTGATCCACCAAATAAAACCATTGAAACATCATCTGCATCTGCAAATAACCCAGTTGAAAGAGCAAGTAAAATTTCTAATGAAACACCTGAGGAAGGGAATTTTTTATTGAATACGACCACATCTATGAATACATATTCAAATACTATCAATTCCTTTAATGGAATGAACTTTTCTACATCAAATACTTATTCTACTCTTCCTGCTATAGACTCATTATTTAGTATAGGTAACCATACTGTGATATCAAATGCATCAGAACTGGGCCAACTAAAAATGACGTATGCAAATCAAGCTAGTGGTGCCACTACATTTCCTGTCTCTTCTGCCATAGATAGTGGTCGTAATGATGCACTCGCTGGAATGGATCCAACTTTTAATAACAGTTTCTACACTCAGTTACCAAATTCAGTATCTACTCCATTGCTGACAGCCAATGTAATCAACCCTGGAAAAAGCTTTTCCAATCAGTCGGATTGGTGGAGGCAATCGAAAGAAGCTGAAAAGACAGAAGTGCCTCCTACATCATCTGAACGTGAAGTTGTAGAAAATCAGAGTTCAACTCCACCCACGGTATAGTTAATTGCATCTTTTGTAGTTTGCATTCCGATGTCCTTCGAGGTTTATGACTCGAAGACTACTTTTTCAAATGAAATATTTCTATAAAATTTTTTAGTTTCATATATGAATTATACTTTTCTCTTCCCTGCATGAAAGAATGAAATGTTTTATATTAAAAGTGCCATTTCTCATGAATTTTTAATATTTTTGTTTTTAATACTAGAAATTTTTATGACATAATCCATGACTTTTATATGTACAACTCCTTAGCTTTAGCAGCTTTATTTATGAGTGAATTTAGTTTTATAAATATTGCTTGTTTTTCCTCTAGTTCTGAATACCAGGGCTTCTTTAAACTAGGGATCTTGATTCCTCCTACCCTAAATGAGGTCTCATAAATGAATTTTGGAAGAAAAATTGGCTAATCTGTAAAAGTAAAGCAATAAGAATAATTTTAAATTTAACATTAATTTGCTCATTAATTAATTTTTCACTAACATGTTTGATTTTTGTGTTTATTTGTATAGTGGGGTGGGTTTTGAACGGTTTTTGTGTACTAGTGAGACCACATATGTTTTAAAAAATGAAATAGGCAGACTAGTGGGAAATTTCAAGAAGCTCTGTTATATACTTATGTGTCTACCTCATTTGATTGATTTTTTTATTTGCTTGAGATTAATTACCTTTAGGCACCAATCAGCAGTCAAAGTCTGTGTTATTTATTTTGTGCACAGTGAGATGTTTTTATACTCAGGTCAAGTGTCCATAATGATTTATTTATTTAGCTGATTTCTTATTTATTTATGGCAAAGTTACTTAATTTTCATAAGATAATTTGTGTATGTAGAAAAGGCAGATATTTCTGCTTTGGTTATGCCTTTATCATATTTTTTTCTTGGCAACAATGGAATGATACATATTTTACATTTTTGGAATTTTTAGTTTTGCTTGTCTTCAAAATAATATTTTTGGATAATGTTGTTTATTGTTAGTCACAAATTATTTGACAGATTGCTCTCAAAGTTTATAAAATGTTTCATGACAGAATATTTCATATGAAAATTATTTTAAGTATGGTCATTTAATATGGATTTTTATATTTGTTGGGTGATGGTGAACAGGCCCATATTTAAAATGAAGTTCATTTTTGTTTTTAATTCTAAGATGAATTAATGAAGTAAAAATTATATCTGAATGATTGAAAAGGCAATGATTAGTTGGTTTCGATAAATACATATATTGAAAGAGAGTTTTATAATATAACTCAAACAAAGCCAAAAAAGAAATCTGTAATTTTTTAAATTAATGTTTTAAATAATTACTTTTATAATCTTAAAACTTTATATAGCAGCAATTAAATTTACAAAATTAAATGAATGAAAGTTTGCTATTTTCAAAAAAGTACCAATATTGAATTTTATTTTTATTTTTCAAATACTTAATTATTTTTTTAAATTCTTTAATATTCTCTTGGTATTTTTTTTATATAATTTCTATTTTCTTATTAATTATAGCTTTATGCAAGTAAGTAAGGTAAGTGTATATAAGGGGCTTATAAAATACAATTGATTTTATTGAATTGCAAAATGAGAATTATTTAATAGTCATGTCATATTCAACTATTTCACTGAACAGTAGTAAACTTGAATTTATGTATGTAACATATTTTAATGAATCTTTTCTTATTGAAATTTTGTGACAAAATTATAGCCTACTTTGTGTGCTCTTTTCATTATAAAATTGTATTTTTAAGATGAAAGGAACCATGGTTCATTGGATTATATTTCATTACCTTCAACTAAGGGTTAAACGTACCAGGACCTTGCTTTTTCTGACAAAAACTCTCGAGACAGCCGTAATCATTCGAACTCTTCAATATTTATAAATAAAAATAACCTAACAATATATGTTGATATATAATTTTTATTTTACTATTCTTCAGTTTTGGGATATGAATAAATTTATAAATAGGAATTATATAATTTTTTACTTCCTTAGAAAACAGAAGAAAAATTACCAAGTACAAAATTTTTTTTAATATGCCCTTTCATTCAAAAGATGTTTATTTTCTAATGAGAATACATTTTTAGTTATTTCTTTATTCGGCAAACTTTTGAATTATTATGTTATTTCATCTCTTATTCCAAAAGAAGTACAAGAGTAATTTTCTAAATATTTTGACATTCAACTTAATTAATGATAATATTTTTCTGTAATTTAGACTTTAACTTCATTTTTTGCAGCATTATATTAGAATAATAAACTAGTTCCTTAAAACTAAATAGTTTTTATTAATCAGGATTAAAAATTTTATTATATTTTTTAATGCATTGGGCTTTTTTTTTTTTTTTTTTTTTTTTTTTTCATAATCAGAAAAGACAAAAAATAAAAGGAAAATCTAAGAAATTTGTTTAAAATAAATTATTACTGCTGCAGTATATTTTATATCGCACCTATAGTTCTAAATAACAGTTTGTTTGAGAATATTTTATATATTAATTTCAGACCTGTCTTGAATAAGCATTATTTCTAGTTTAGACAATATCATGCTGATTTAAATTTATTTTATTGACATTTAAGAAAATGCTACTATAAAAAAATAATTATACATTATAAATGGGAGGGAAATTTTTACTATAACATTACTCATTGAACTTAACTTTTTCAGCTTTATAAAGATATTTGCATATGAATGTTTTATGCCTTAAACTGTAAATTATTAATCTTTTTCATTTAATTTCTTTAAATCAGTTACTTATGCTGTGGTAATACTCTTATTTTTAACGCATTCTAGTAATATTTTTGATTAACAACAGTATGCAATATATCGCAAAAAGTAATACTTGGGCAGCTTGAAAAACATTGATACGTTTTTTTTTTTGATTTTGTTGGTATTAGTTTTTAATTTATTGCTTTAAAACTTAGTGTGAAATGTATGAGTGTTGTTATGCATGTTAATGTGTTCATTGTTTTGCTAATTTATTTTTTCAAAGATAAAAAATACACAATGTGATACAGTATTTAGTTTATTTTTATCTTTTTCTTATTTTCATGTTTTAATAGGAAATGTTACAATCTCCGTTAGCTGATCAAAATTTATTGCCTTAATAAAATGCTAGGTAAATTACTTTTGAAATGAAGTGTTTATATAGCAGTAAATTAATATAAATCATGTTGATAATAGTGTATTGTACTAATAATTCACCATATAACTATTCAAGTTTTTTAATATTCTTGTTCTTCATACATCATTATGTTCTTTAATATTCTGATTATTAAATCCATTTAAGTTCATCTACATCATACTTATTTATAAAGTATTTATTTATAAGAAATTATGATGCAGAATTAAAATTTTATTGAAATTAGATATAATATTGAGATTCAATTATAATTGGATTTTATTAAGATTATCTTGTTAACCATTTTTTACTAAATAAGATGTTAATTAGTTTAGGAATTTTCCATTCAATTATCTTTTTAAAAGTGAAACATTAATAATTTTTTAATATTCATATTTCCAAAGCTCTTATGTTTTAAGTTCAATAATTAGGGGAATAATTTTTGAGATCAGCTATTCTGATAAGTCCAATCTGGGCAATTTAAAAAATCATATCAGTATTGGCCAATTCGAATCCCTAATATATGACATATTTGCATTTCTTTGATCAAAACTTGGTTTGGAATATTTTGTTGAAGGTTGTGACTACATAAGCATTTCAGGTAATATATATTTATAAGGTTAATTTATAGTTCATTTAATGATTAATTGCTTTATTAACTCAATTTTTAGGTTTTCTTTATGCTCTTTTTCTTTATTTTTTAAAAAATTGTCATGTCATTATATTTTATTTCCCAATGCTATTTTTTTTAATATATATTTTTTTTCTTCATACAGGCGAGTGTGGTGAATAATAATCTTCAATGTGGGGGAAAAATGTATGAGAGGGACAAAATAATGAAAAAAAAACGAAACTGAGGGGAATTTTTATTTCAAATTACTCTTTTATATCTTTAAATAATACTTCTTGATATCTCTCTCTCCTCTAATTCTAAAAAAAATTAAAGATTTTTTTTAAATATTTGCATTTTAAACACTGCTCAAATTTCAATAAATATTCTATAATTAACTTCTAATTTTAATTGTAATTTTCTTCTTTCTTTTAAATAATATTCTAATTAAACTAACATATATTTATTAAAATTTTAAATATATTTTTAAATTAAATAATAATTTTTTAATTAAATAATTTTAATATTTTTAAAATTTAATAAGAATTTTAGTGTAATTTCCTGCATATTGTTCAATTTTGTTTATGTAAAGCTGATGTGGAGCTAATGGAATATATTTCAGTAGTACTTGTTCTTTTTTAATGCCCTATATTTTATTTTTTCTAGTATTTTTCTGAGGAAAAACAATTATGAGCAAATTATGTAGATATGATCACAAGTAATGGTGTGGCATTCAAGAAACTAAAATGTAGTTTTCAGCTTAGACTCTTTGCATTATAAACAGCCCTTCTCAAAATGAAATTAGATCATTTGAGCATTTTGTAACAAGAAAAATGTTACTTTCGCTGAAAATTATTCAAAGAAGTGAAGTAGTTTAATTTATGTTCGCATTGATGCTTTAAAAAATAAATTGCATAAAAAAACTTTATTATTAACTATTTTATTAATATTGAATTGCAAAGGGTTAATAGCTGGACTTAATTTTCCAAAATGAATTAAAAACTGATGTCAAGCCAACAAATTATTTTTGCTAAAAAATATATTTTTGGAGTTACAATTTTTCTTCTGATATACTCTATGCAATAACATAAGCTAAGGAGTCAAATTATGTCCCTACTATATTAGTAGTGTTTTAAACTTTTCGTATGTGAAGATATATATAAATGTGTGTCTTGATGTTTTTACTATGCAAATCAAGCAGCAATAAAATACTTTTCTGATCATGCTTATAATGTGCCTATATTAAGAAGATTTTAAGTTTGTCAGTGATATTTTTCTAGCTTACTAAACTTAAAAATTTGTGAAAATTGTGTTTCTTTTAGTCTACAGAGTATTTTTTCACTATGCTCTTGAGTATTTTTAGAGTAAACATTTTTGCTTCTAATCGAAGATAACTGTCAAAAGTACAAATATTGTCTTCTTACCTAGTCATTATTTGAATATTTTCAACATATTGAAAAATATTCAATATTACACTAGAAACAAACTAATCAGTGCATGAAAAAAAAAATGCATTGTAATGCCTCTTGATAGTTACTATAGTATTTATTACTTTTTGTTGATCCATTGAAGTTTAACATCTACTTGATATTTTGTAACTGCTCATATATTTAAGAAAATATTTTCTTTAAGAGAAAAGACTAGTGCCTCATTGTATCCTGTGGTTGCCTTACTCATCTATGTAAAATTTAGTTTAAAAATTCCTGGGCATTATGTATGTTTCCTTTGAATTTTGTTTTAAATTTAAAATATGAATCACAATACAATGGTTGTAGAATTGTATTTTTTATAATATGAATTCACATTAGCCAAATTAAGTGAAGTTGTTTTTCACTTCCATTCATATTACTTTCAGTAATATTTATTTACTTGACTTTGATGCCATAAATGATATTTGTTAATCATATTTAATTTTGCCAATTCTACTTATATTTATTATCTTATGTTTTATGTTCCTGTACGTATAATTACATGACCGTGATAGCTTATTTCACAATATTGCAACAGTGATTATTATGTGCCTTTATTATTTTTTTTTCCCTGTAATAACCATGTTGGCTTGTCTTTTCATATAGCTTTATATATTCGTATTACATTTTAGCATATTAATGTGATAAATAATATCTTTTACAAGACTTTAAATAAATAATTCTTTATTATATTGAAAACTTAATATTTTTATGAAGAATTTCATACTCATAATTAATTTAATTCACTAAATACATTAGTAACGTACATAATGAATTTTATTTATTAAAATTGTGATTTAATTTGTGCCATAAAAATGTTTGTATGATTTGTCCTTCTCTATAATGTAAGACATGCCATCATGTTCTAAACCAAAGAAAGTGTGTACAGTTTTGTTATGTGATAATTTTTATTTCATAGTTTTCCCACCTATCTTTGTCCTCCTCCCTTCTTTAGTCATTTTAAAATACTCAAATCATGTATTATTCAAATATTTAAGCAGAAAAAATATTTTTGTGAACCAAAAATATTTGCTCAGAACAGTATTATAGAAAAATTTCTCCTGAAAATGTGTTGGGGGAATCTTTATGAATATAATTGATTATATTTATTTTAATAGTTTTTAATATATATTTACTAGTCTGTACAAGACAAACATGTATGCTTAACTGAAAAAATTCAGTAATGCATTTCTCCATCCATAAATTTATAATTGTAAATTATTGAAAATAATATTTTCCAAAAAGATAAATAGAAAAAGCATTCACTTAATTATTTTATTTGGTTTTAAATACATGTTTTGTCAATTTATGAATGAAGCCTTTGAATCGGTGTTATGTTCCTGTAACCATACCAAAGCACCTGAATTCTTATTTTATTACTTCATTATTAAGTTTTATGAGTAAAATATTCTTGAGATTGTAAAATTAATGTGATATATCATTATATGGTTTATACAATTTCATTTTTTTTTTCTCATCTGCGAATTAATCAGTAAATGTATTTAATTACTTCAAAGATTAAGTTTCTTGGAGGTGCTAATTGATTAAAAATGACATTAAAATTGTTAAAATATAAATTAACCAAAAATGTTCTTTGGTCAGATATCTTTGCTTTTATTCTTTTTATTTTTTATTATTTGATCGAATTTTATGTTACTGGTGAAGTCTTAATTTTGAATGAGCTAATTTTCATAGAGTGTTGATTAAGATTTGTGTCAAAAGATTTTCTTTTAATTTGTATAAAGATGGCATATAAACCAATGTATTAAATAAAGTTTATATCAATATTAGTCTCAGTATGACTTTGAAATTTGTTTATAGAAGCAAGTGACCTTAACTATAATTTAAAATTTAGACAGTTTCAGTAGTTATTTTTTATATATGTGTGATATGAAAGAAAACGACTTAGTTTGTTTATAATAAAAGGGTGAAGCTCTTCATGCTTATAAAATAAAGAAGCCACCCAAAACTTGACTACATTAAGAAAATAAAGTGGCTTAACTGTTATTTATTATATGAAATTTTGTAAAGACGGAACTGATGCCAGAATTTTGAGTGACTGAAGGCATATTGTAAAATATTGTAGTGATAACTTGCGTAATTGTGCGTAATGTGTTTTGTAACTTTAACAATGTATTTTAACAAAGTCATTTCAACTTATGCCAATTTGTATTTAGCTTTAGTTTGTGTTTAAGTGTGATTAATGTTTTGTAGTCATTTAAAATCACAATGGATTTTTTAATTTATTTTGATCTTGGAATTTTCAGTATTTTCCGCCACAGTCAAATCCATAATAGATCTTATTTTTATTAAATGAAGCAATTTTCTAGATCAAGTGAAGTTGAGACTAGGAATGAAAGCTTTACAGCAATTAAGAAAATATTACTCGTATTAATAAATATTAAAGCTAATATTTATTACTAAAACTTGAGTTTTGTGTATAAGATGGAATTTAATATATAAGTCATCTATCATTAATATAATTCACCTGTAACTTTTTTTATGGTCTCATCTTGACTTTTCTGGTATTATATACTTATTAAATTGAAAGAAATATTTTAATGCATTTATCTTTTTTTATGAGAATCTCACTGTTTAGTTGCATTAAATCATGTAAAAAAAATTTTAGAAGTCGGTCTTTCATTTTTATGATTTTTCAGCCAATAATGATGCTGTTAATTTGTGGCTTGCTTAAAAGTTTTTGAGACTTAATTGATTTTTAAGTGTGTTGCTGTAGCTTATTTTAAATGATTTTTTTTTATTTTAAGACATTTGAGTGAAAATCATTTTGACTTTATTATTATTTAAAATCAGAACACTTCTTCATTCTTTTAGAATTTGTTTTCTCTGTGCAACTGATGTATTTAAGAAGGAAAACTGTCATGCACCTTAACTTATATATATATACTGTAGCTTTATAACTTGTGCCATATTTCACATTGATTATTTTTCATGTATGTATCAAGTTTTAAATTGTGTCTGTGTGACTGTGAAGACATTAAACATTTTTTGAGAAATTTAGTTGACATTTTATTTGGTTACATGCATTTCTACAAAGGAATTATACATAAAAATATTGAAAAAATTTGAAGTATAAAGTATTGCCACTTTTATTCCGTAATTAATTAAGGTCATAGCATAAATTTAATTCAAACCCTTATATGGTAAGAAAACTTGCCTCTCTGTATTTGTTTATCTTACTTATTTCATATAATTGAAATTTTTAAAAAAATTATTTTTATATATTTTCATGAATTCTTTGAGAGAAAGAAAGTATAAGAATTTTGTTGGGATATGTAGTTTGTTTGTATTCCATCTTAAAATAATCAATATTGTTTTTTTTTTAAATGGCTCTTTGTACTTAAGACATTATTTAACACAGGCTAGTTTCTAAAGTTCAACATAAGAAATTATTGTTCTGAAAATTCACTTTAATAAGACTTTAATAATGAATGTTAATGCACTGTATATTTATGTTTTGAAATTTAAAAAAAATAATATGGTTCCATTCTTTATGGAATTTCCAAGTGGGAGGGGCAAATTTAAAATTTTATTATATGTAGTATTTCAGATACTTAGTATTTATTCTTTTATTGAAATGATGGACACATAAATTTTCTAACTACCTAGTAATAATTTTTTAAATGATTGATATTTTGAAATATTTAATCGAGCTAAAAAATTTTGAACTATTTTATAACATAATTTTTATGATTTTGAAACTGTGTAATATTAATGCACATAAATAATAAATATATGTAATGTTTCATTTAAATTGAAAAAAAAAAAAAAATCAATGACGTCATGCATGGCAGATCTGAATTTTAAATAATAAGTTACTGTGAAACAGTCTTTTAGTAACTGTACAACAAATACAGAGTATAAAATCTCTAGTTGTTTGAAGTGAAACTTTTCAAGGTAAGTGAACATTATCTATTAGGTGATCTTTAAATTTAAAATCAATTTTTAATTGATATATAAAATGTTTGGTCTATTTAGAAGTTTTTATTTGTTTATATTGGAATAAAGTTCATATAACTTTGGAATGTTGTACATATAATATGGAAAATTTATATTCTAGATTATTTGAAATTGATGTAGGTATCTTGAAAATATAATTTTATTTATTCATATATAAACGATTTTTTTAAAATCACAAATAGATTCTACAAATATTTTTTGCATTATGTATAAAAATAAATTATTCATTTTAAAAATTGCAATTTCCAATCTTAAACAACTCTCAATTATTTAGTTCAGCATTCAAACAAAATTTTTTTAATAGTAACCTTGATTAATTTTTTATAGTAATCTTAAATATTTAACAAGATTAAAGAATAAAATCTGTGAACAGTAATACAAGATGATCATATTGGTAAAATCCTATTTTAGCCCACCTCTGGCGACTTTTTCAATATCTCGCCAATTTTTCAAAATCACGCCAAATCGAAAGTATTTGAAAGTAATCGAAAGTACCAATAAGATTAAATAGTTTTCTAACGGAGTTTAAATCAACCAATGAGGTCCGTAGGGTTGCCACATTTATCTTTAGATGTTGTCAGGGTTGCCATTTTAAAATCATTATCGCTGATAATTTGGCGAGTTTTTAAATTGGCGTCAGAGGTGGGCTAAAATAGGATCGACCCATCATATTCAAATACAAAGAATTATAATTTACATTTAGCATAAAGGAAGTAGATAATAATTAGCTTAATTAATTATATACTTTAGGTTGAGTTAGAAGTAAATACCACAATAAATCGTTCAAGCTGCATTTTAAAATCACCTTTGTGAGACCTTATTTTCGTTCCAAAAAAAAAAAAAAAAAAAAGTTTCTTGTTCTGTTTTTCCAATTTTTGTTTTCTTACAAATGAAGTGTGGGGAGGAGATGTTTGTGCAGAAAGATAGGACCCACATTTTGGTGAATCTAGTTTTTAAACCTTCTTGAATAAATAAATAAACAAAATCAAAAGCCGGTCTATCAAATAAGCAACAGCCTTAAAGACGTTTTTTTGTGGGTAATTTAATTTTATCCCAGATTCCTGCCTTGTGAGTCATGAACTTGAGTATAATTAAATTGAACTTATATGTTTCATATCTCTCCCTTTTCTTCCATAAATAATTGGCAAGTCATTATTTTCGGCATATTTTTTATCAAAGTATTAATGCATCTTTTTTTTTTAAAGTTGTTTTTTTTTTAAAATTCCATTGAAAATTTTTTGCATGCAAGGTATAGAAATGAACTTTTATCAAAATGGTAGACAATTAAATATTTCTGATTGGGATGGTTATTAATCAAAAACTATTCAAAAATAGAATGATTAAAACCCTTATAAAATATGATTTTGAAAGTTGAAGAGTGTCTGTCTTATTTAAGATCTACAGTTTAAATCGGCTCTATTTATCAATTACACATATCTGTGAATATTAAACTGGAATGGGCTGATTAATAAAATCAGTTAATTTCAGGTCAGAATAAGAACACCCAAAAAAGATTACAAAACTTGTTTGAACCACTCTCTCTACTCCTGAATTGCAGTTGTTTCAGATTGATAAATAAAATTGTCGTGTACAATGTTGAAATGACTTTGCAGCCATTTCTAGTGCAATACTGCATCGAATTCAAATTGTGGTATGTGTTGAAAAAAGGAAACCGAATGCGAAATCAGTTCATTAAAAAAATCATAAGGGGATTGAGGACACCACTTGAGAAATTTCACTTCAGTGTGTTTATTTCCGCATGTTTGATCTCGGCGAATCATGTGTACAAGGATATTGCATCGAAGCGTTGACTCAGTAGCCAGTTTCATTAGTTTTATAGTTGTTTATTGAGCAGCATTGAGTAGTTAGTTGTAATAAGATAGGTGACAAGCCTTGTAGTTCGAACCTGAAGAAGCCGAGAAGGAAACTATTGTTCGACAACGGATTGTGAAGCCCTCCTCGCTTTTACGCATGCGTTAAGATGGATTTAATTCGTCAATATAGGAGTGAGAGGAAAAATGAAGGGATATGTTTACATTTATTATTAGGTTGGTGCGTATGAAATGTCGGATTCTCTTTACATGCGGACGTTTGTCTCCCTGTTTTCGTTATACTTTTGTCTTTGGCATAACCTCATTCATAGTCGTATTGTCCATTGCCAGAGACTCATTTCAGCAAAATAGGTTTTCTCGAAGGTCTTCCCTTTTGTTATTTCTTTTGAGTTTATTGCCGATATGAATTCTGCCGACATTCGCGTCATTTTCTTATATGAGTACAAACTTGGTAATAGTGCTGCAAAAGCTGCACGCAACATAAACCAAGCGTTTGGGGAGAATACGGTTAACGATCGGAAAGTGCAGCGTTGGTTCGAAAAATTTCGGACTGGCGATTTTTCACTGCAAAATGAGCCGCGCGGAAGACCCAAAACGTCTGTGAAGAATGATGACCTGAAGGCTCTAGTGGAAGCGGATCCAGCCGTATCCACGAGGGAACTTGCTATCAGGATGAAAGTTGACCATACAACGATATTGAGACACCTTTCTGAGATTGGCAAGGTTAAGAAGATGGACAAGTGGGTACCGCACGCACTGACAGAGCGAAATAAGCTGGAACGAACTGGAATATGAAGTTTTGCAGCATCCACCCTATTCACCGGATCTCTCGCCGACCGATTTTCATTTTTTCAAGCATTTAGAGCTGTTTTTAAGGGGCAAACACTATGAAAATGAAGACAGTCTAAAAAACTCGATATCAGAGTTTATTAATTCTAAAGACCAAAATTTTTTTAAGACAGGCATCTACGCTTTAAAATCTCGTTGGGAGAAGTGTATTGAAGCGAATGGAGCATACTTTGATTGAATAAACAGCTTTTGAAGAAAGATATGCAGTTTTATACAATCACTTAAGAATCCGACATTTCATACGCACCAACCTAATAGTATCTAATGAAGGAAACCCTAGGTCAAAGGGAGTACTGAAAATGCAATCATCTTTCCGCTTTCACCCCGTAACACGTTCA
>JAPMOQ010047046.1:1503932-1533773 GCA_026543055.1 Argiope trifasciata
TAATTTAGATTCATCTGTATTTTAGAAATAGCAGCATTAGCACTCACTAAATACAATGATAGTTTTTTTTAATCGTTTAAAATTTTTGTTAAAAATCTTGTTTAGCTGTATGAAAAAGTTTTGTTTTTTAAATGCTAGATATAAAAGGAGTATTAGTAAAATTAGCAAAAAGATTATGATTATTATTTTTTTAATAGATAAGGAATAAAATTTTAATCTACTGATAATTAGCTAACAGTATCTTTAAAAAATATATTCTATGAAACACTTTATTCCCATAAACATTGAAACTATGTATTTAAATATTTGATTGCAGTTAGAAATATTGTTAAGCTTTAGTATAAAATATTAAGCCTAATTTCCTTATGCGTTCCTTTGTAGGTTTGAATATAATAAGTGAATTTAACTTGGAAAATACCACTGCATACAACACTAATGATGATATGTTCAATGATATTGCTTCTGAAAAAGGTGATACTGCAGAAGAAGGAGAAATTTCAATGCAAAAAGAAAGGTAGACTTCTTTAATTTGAGTGTTGTTTTAAATATAATGGATAGTGTAAAAAATCAACTCCATATTTGGCATTTTTTTTTTTTTTCCTTTCTGAAATCATTTTATGTAATACTATGCTATTGTTAATTTTTGTCTAAAACTCAGTTTGAATGAAGGAAAAAAAAAAATGCATTTTTAAAAGCATGATTTGTTTTGCAGCTCTTTTATAGTTGATAAGAATTTGTACCAGAAGTTTTGGTCATTACAAGATTATTTCCGTAGTCCAAATACTTGCTATAATAAAATGCAGTGGAGACAATTTACTAATGTAAGTATCTTTAATTTTTTTTTTACATACAACTTCTATTAAAGTCTAAATAATGACTTCTATATTTATATATGAATGATCAATGTATTTGTAAAAGGGATAATTAATTTGTAATTCATGTTAAGGAAACTACATTAAGTTTTTTCTGTTAAAATGTTTATAATTTATATTATGTAATTAAAAATATTAGAAATTTTTTATTTATTATCTCAATTCATAAGACAAATTTTGAATACGATATTTAATTGAATATACATATTTATATTGTTATCACCATAGCAAATAATGCTTCAATTTATTTTAAATGTGTAACAAAAGTATGATAAAATTGATTTTGATCACATTTTTTTAAAAATATGATTGCATTAATCTATGGTTATTGCTTATCTTATTCTATTTCTTCTTATTTTTTAAAAAAATTATGAATCTTCATGCTATATTTTGATGCTTATGTATAATTTTTTTTATTTATGCCATTATTATGAATGGGATAATTTATTTTTATATATTTCGCTTATGAAATAAAAACAAAATAATAAGCAAAAAAAATTGAGTAAAATAAACATATCAAACATATATAGTGTTTGCTCGGATCATCAGTTGTTTTGAAATATGTCATCTTTACACACTTGTTTCTATGAATTTAATATGTTTTAAATTATATTCTACAACTATTTGTATTTAAAATAAATATTTTATTCTTATAGTGTACATCTGATGTTTTAACTGTATTCGGGAGCTTCAAGTCAGATGATGCAAATTCATCAAAGTGGAAGCAGGCAAAATTGCCATCACCAAATGGATCTTGTGTTTATTTTGCTAAATATTTGACAAGTCCCAAGGTATAAAATTTTTTAGAGTGTTGTATTATCTGCATTATTGTTACTATATTCGAAATACTTAAAATTTTGTTCTCCTTCTAGTTATTGGAACTGGAATTAAGTGATAGCCACTTTCGTCGCTATGTTTTAGTACAGTTCTTGATTCTTTTTCAGTACTTATCACTGCCAGTGAAATTTAAGCTGTAAGTAAATCTTTAATCTTTAGTTCTCTAGCTTATTTAAAACAAACTTCATTTTAAATAAAGTTTTAATATTAATGATGATGATTCTGAAATTCATATGTTCCAACTGTTGTAATATTTTTTCAGTTTTTATTTAAAAAAATTCTGATTTTAATATTTAAAAGCATTTAAAATATTTGGAAGATTGATGATCAGATGCATTTAATATTTAGCATGGGAACCATCATTGCTATTAAGAAGAAATCATGTTGAAAGCTTTCGCACTGAAAGTTAGAACACATATGTATTGCCATTTTGGAAGTTATTTTGGTAGCCACACATGAGTTGAATTAAATAAATGGAAAATTATATTGAATTAAAAATAGATTATTTATTTCATCAACAAATTTCCTAATTATAATGATGAATATAGATTGATTCAAAAGCATAATTTTATCACAAAGAGGATTGATTTCTCTCTTGTCTAGTTGTGGTGACTGAACTAAAGATAACTGAAATTAAGAGACGTTTCAAGAATCAGTTCTACTTAAAATCGTCATTATATGAGTCAAACTGTTGCCTCTGAACTTTGTATAAGTCTGAGTTTGAAGGACACATTGAACAGCTTTTGAGGAATCAATTACAATACTTTATTTATCCTCTCTTTTTGTGATCAATTTGCAACCCACAATAGCAAAATTCACAACTTCTTGTATAACTTCAAAGCAGCATCTTTATGAATTAAATCAAACCTGCAATTTCATTATTATTCATTTTATTGCTTGTTAAAGTTCAGACTTAACTATGGGTCTGAACTTTTGCAAGCAATAAAATTAATGAAATAATCAAAAGATTAATGAACGGAAAAAAAATTCATCTTTGATATTGAAATATTTTATGTCAATGGAGACTGACAGACATTTTAATGATTATTAAGACTGATAGAGAAATGCAATCTTGATATTTTTTACTTCATCCAAAACTTTTAATTGTTATTTTTGATGAATGCAAAGAAATATTCATTTCAAAAAGCATTTAAAGTATATTAAACTGGATGTAGGTTTTAAGATATATGGGAAATTTAATTATAACGTTTTTTATTTTTTAATAAAATTGTGTTACAGTCTGTGAATATATTTCTTTATTTTAATATGGTTTACTTAAAATTAGCTTTTTGTTTGTTTGTTAGAGAGTCATATGTACTGACAGAAGAACAGCAAAACTGGGTTAAAGAAACTTCTAAAAAAATATATAAAGTAAGTTACATAATTACATATCTTTTAAATGACTGAAATAAGCATTGCAAGTTTTTATTTTTATGTAAGGGCAAATTTTGCGCCATGATTATAGAATTTCCACATGCTTTAAGGCATCTGTAATAATTTGTTTTTAATTCAGCTAATAACTCATTTATAATCTTTCTGTGTGTATTTCATGCTTGTTTTCCTACTCAATTGTAAAGCAATTAAAAGTGCTATTAAGGGTTATTTTAATTTTTAAAGATTTTTATTGTTACATATTTAAATTATTCTTTATACTTAAATTCATTATTTTTGTCTCCCCCAAATAATGTGTGAATCTGACTCTGAAAGCTTTGAAATATATAATGCTTTTCAAGTAGATTTGCTTCCTGCATTATTAAGTTTGTACAGTTTAATGATTTTCAAAATCATAAATGGAAATCTTTGTTTCATTCAAATACTTGTTTTGGAATCTAATTTTAATTTTTTTTAATAATATAATTGAATAAATATAAGAAATTACTTAAAAATTATATAAAACTTTTGAATTAAAAGAATGCATGTTTATTTTGTAAAATCTTAGTTTATTTTCATATAAAATCTTCCTAATATGAGCTTGAAATTAAATGTTTAAAGCATTAAAATTTTCTTCATTTAATGATTTGAATTTCCAATTATTTTGATCTTTTAGCTTTTAAATCAGGAAAGTTTATTTAAAAAATGAATGGACCATTTTTTCCCCGTCTTCTTATAGCTTTTTAATAACACTATTAAGAATATACGCTATCCTGGGCATAAAAAAAAAATCTTTTAAATATAGATAGTCTGCTTTAGAGCTGAACATGAAAAATTGATTAAATTTTACTCTGAGTGTTTAGAGGTTTTATGTTATAAGAAAGTAAAATTGTATTTCCATTTACACTGGTAGTTTTCATTGTAAAATATTTTTAAATTACTTAATTAATGAAGGGTATATGTTTTATTATTTCATAAATGCTTATTGTATATTAGAGTATATTTTTGAGATTGCATGTGTTTTTTTGAAATTCTTGCAAATCTTTTTTGGTTTTCTGAAATTATCATTATTATTTTTTATTTTATGTTAGCATAATTTGTCTTATCATATCAAAATTATCAATTAACAACAGCAAATTTCTAGTCTAACTCTTTAATTTTGATTCTTTTATTAATTTAACCTTTCTTTTATTTTGCTTTAATTGTATCCATAGAAATTCAAATGTTTGATCTATTTATTAAATAGATCAAAAGTTAATTAATAAAGAATAATTAGATTTGAAAAATTTCTCAGCAAAAGATGCATTTTTTTAAAAATCTTTTTATTTTTTAAAACTATAATTGTGTCTTTTTTTTTTAAAGTTATTGGAAGAAACTCCTCCAAATGGAGAAGCATTTTCTCGTGATGTTCAAGTATGTACCTTTTTGTGTCATAAAAGAATTTTAAAATGTATATTTGTAATAATTTTATTTAGCTGTAGTATTTAAAATGTTTGATTTATAAAGATATCTAATTTTGCATTCCCTATAACATATTTAATTTTTGTTAAAAATTCAGATAATTTATATTTATGATTAATTCATATATTGCATGGATAGCTTGATTTTTCTTGTTTCTTCTTTTACATGCTGATATTCATACTGTATCATAAAACCAATCATTTTCATTCTACTTGCAATTTTAATTTTTGATTAACTGTAATCACTGTAGATAATATTAGTTCTTAATAATTTTATGTCATGGCATACATATTGAATAGGTTATTATGAAGGAAGGGAGCCAAGAATAGGCAACTTGACTAACAGTCTAAATGAAATGCTAAGCTTATATTCCAATCATATAAAAAAATGGGAAATACATTTAATTTTTTTTCTTTGTTAAAATTTCTATATTTGGACAATAAATAGGATTTTACTTATCCCCTATCCAATCATTAAATACAGAGTTTGATATTTATAGATAATTTCTTTATTTAATATTGTATATATGATTGAATTATAATGATTTAATACTTGGGAGTTTTAAAAGAATAATTTATTGTTTATTTTAGCAAATTCTTCAAAGAGAAGAATACTGGAATGCATGGAAGAATGAAGGATGCCCTGATTTTAAACCCTTGTCTGATCGAGCAGAAGTAGAAAAAAAGTACAATTAACTTTCTACTTGAAAAATTATTCCTCTTCTTTATTTTTGTTTCTTAAATTATTTATCTACTGAAATGTAATGAGCATTCATCTTTCCTATAGAATTTTTAAATATGTATACATGTGGGAGCAAACGTTTCCTGTCTTCGAAATTACTCATTATGAAGCTGCGTATAGGGTTAAATATAAGTTATATTCGAATATTTACAATTTTGTTACATATTGCAGTGTGGGCACGACATTGTGCTGCCATTGTCCACAGTCATTCAATCCCACAGTTCAGCATTCTCACTCTCTAGTCTCATTTCATATACTAGCATTAGGATTTTTCCTGGAGCTGTCTGCACCATCTCGCAGAGGCTGACATCCACTTCTACAGTCTGGCCATCCTTCATGAACACTGACCTCGGTGGTCCATAGATACATCACCATACGTGGAATGCAAGTGTTCAGTACTGCTACCAACGGCGCAAGTTGGCAGATACCCATTTTAGGGTTTCTCCTTTTTTGTAGCTGCTCAGGTCATGACCCGTCAGAACTGGATTTGAACTTGGACGCGATGCATACTGTTGGTAGTCGGGTGACTCCATGCCCCTTCTGATAGTAATAAACCGCATAGTATAGAAGCATCGTTTCATCATTTTAGTTACACCGCAATTCCTTTGTTTATTTCAATTAGTTACACTGCAAATTTATAGTTCATTTCTCATCAAAGGTAGAGCCATCACTGGCGTACACAACAGCAAGAATTCTGAAAAAGAGAGGGAAAAAACACACAAAACAGTACTTTGCACAATATAAGGTATATACAGTTTATGGTTTTGAATGTGCAACTGATAGATTATGCTTAGGAGTTACTGCCCCCATTTCTACATGTGATCAACTGCTGTTAAAGTGAGATTTGGACCTTCATAATTTCCCCACTTTGCAAACATATATTACAATCATGGTGTTTGATGGCTACCATTTTATTAGGACCATAGAATTTGGCTCTCAATTTGAAACCAGTTCCACACTGTGTCCACTAGTCACCTTACTTGTATGTATGAGTACTTACTTACGCATTGTAATGTTTAAATGCTCAATTTTCTAATTTTTACAATATTCATCAAATTCACTAAATGTAAATGCCAAACCCTTATCCATAATGATCCAAAACCAGTTCACAGAACAAGTTTGCTAGTGATTTAATTTTCGTATTGCTTCTAAGGCTGATGTAGACATAACCAAGACAAAAAATAATTAGTGAATGTATCTACCACAGTGAAAAAATGCCTGTTATTCTTATCAATGGATGGTAATGGTCTAATAAAATCTATATGGTATGTTGCAAGCAGATCATTTCATTTAAGAATAGGGTTTAAAAATCCTTCTCCCTTTCCCCATTTTTCTGTTTATTAAAATATATTTAACTTAGACACTCCTACATTGGCGCATTTTTTTGTTTTAAAAGTGCATTCAAGTGATTTGAAAAATAACACGAAATTCTTTGGCCTAGAAGGAGCGGCCAGATCTAAAGTTTAATCAATTTTCTTTTCAGGGCCATTTGGCTCTGTTTCTGACCTTCCATTACTAGTGTTAGCATTTTGCTGTTCGAATTCTGTTTGAATTCTATTAAATTTAATCTTCTCTTACTCATTCAAATTACTTTCATGCCTGACATCTTTCTTCTTCAATTTTCTCTCCCTTATTACACTATTTAGTAAATCTTTCATGCACTTGGAATCATTTTTATATGTATCACAGTTTTCTAGTAGCATTTTAAGTATTGATATGGTGACAGATTTCTGCACCTCAACATTTAATTCCTGTGCCAAATTAAAAGATTTTCTTACTTTGCTTTGTTTAAACTAGCAATGCTTGGAATTGGAAAAGTAGCTGTATATTCCAAGTAAATTGTCTGCCATTTTAAGCCCAGAAAAATAAATTTAAATTTTTCTCAACTCGCCAATTAGTTTTGGTTTCAATCCTGACCCAGTCCTAAGTTGTGGAAGCAAAGGTGTCCAAGCGTGGAAATAATTGATTAGGAAACAGTGTCTAGGGTTAGATATAGGTTCTATTTTGCTTATATACAACTTTGCTACATATTACAATGTGGGTAGCTCATTGTGCTGCTATGGTTCATATCCATTCAACCCACAGTTCAGCACCCGCATTCTGTAGTCTTATTCCATTTACTAATGTTAAGGCTCTTCCTGGTGTCACCTGGCCCATCTCGTGGAGACTGTCACCTGCTTCTACATATACATGTATATATATGTATGTGTAGGTATATGTGTGTATATGTATATATATGTGTGTATAGGTATATGTGTGTATGTATATGTATATGTATGCGTGTGTGTATATGCATATGTATGTGTAAGTATATGTGTGTATATGTATATGTATGTGTAGGTATATGTGTGTATATGTATATGTATGTGTAGGTATATGTGTGTGTGTGTGTATGTATGTATATATATATATATATATCTATATCTATACATTTCAAATTTTGTTTGTTGTGATGCGTTATTGATATGTTGTTTGTATTTCAGATTGTCGAAACGACCCATCGAAGATATACATACATATCCCAATAAAAAAGCGAAGTAAGTCTCGTCACTTTCACTTTTATAAGCACTTTCTATCTTTTTTTGTCATAATCCTTTTGAAATAATTCATCTAGTTTTAGTAATATATTCCATATATCTAATCCCATTGGTATGTTATTCAAATAATAGTATTTTAGTGACTTATGTTTTACTGTATCATTTTAGTGCTGAAATAACGAAAATTTGGAACACCAAACCAAATAACTGGGAAGCTTGCAGATCTGCTAAAAGGTGAGTCGATCCCCCCCCCCTCCCCCAATTTACTGACAAACTTTTCTAAAGCAACACATGATTCAAATCATGTTGCTGTTGCAAATAATGGCAATAAGCAGGTTGTAAATAGTAGAATACAAACAAAAAAACAGAACAAAAATATATTCACAATTAGCTTGATAGTCATTTAAATATAAATTCAAAAAAAAAATCTATAATAATTTGACTTCTTTTGCAATGAACTGAATTATAATAAATACTACTCTCCAAATATACTACTCTTCGACAATTAGGTAATTATAATAATAAAAAATGTCTTCCTGTAATATAAACCTACTATAAAAATTTTTGGAAGTATAAAGGTTAAACAGAATCTATTGAGTTTAAATGGAAAAAAAAAAAAGATGAGAGATTTTGCTGTCTTTTGTTAGAAATCTTTTAAGTTGATTTTAAAAGGCATTTCATTTACAAAAATTCTTATTTTATGAGATATTTACGGGCATCCCTAGTATTTCTATCATGATGTTTAATGGTTTAATCATAGTGAGATTTTTTTAGTTTTTTTTTTTAAATTGTCACATATGGAAATAAAATTGATTTAATTAAAAAAAGAAATTATTTAATGTAGTTATAGTTTCACTACTGATTGCTGCAATAAAAGGAGCATGCATGTGTGACACCATTTTTATTGTGATTTTAGTTTTATCTGAATATAAGGAATGCAGTTTATAAGAGAATATAAAGGCATAACAATCGGGGGGCAAGATGGGGTGTATATAACCTGGTTTTTTCGGGGGGCATGTATGCTTTGAAGACAAAACTGTAGCGCGATTATACCAGTTTTAAAAAACTATGATGCTGGTGCAGAAGAATAATAGTATGCTCTAGTCAGTCTTGTTAACACTCTTGTTAAGTCAGTGATGATGGCTGGTGTTGAAATAACTGTATTATTTAATTATACCTTACTGAGAGAATCTGTTTTAAGCCATTTTGCATTTTATCTTTAAGAAGTCTGAATGAAGTTCCCTTGAGGACAATTATACAAAGTAACTTTTATCATTCTGATATTTTCAAACAGTATTTTTTTTCTCTGTAATTAGGTAAAAATTTATAAATGTGATATAATTCACTTATGTTGTGAGTGCCTTGTATGACTGAAAGGCAGCTTTAACTTGTTTTACTAGGGATAGTTGATCTATTTCATCATTCCAAGTATAAAGAGATTTTTTTTTTTTTCAAAAATTATCTATGAAAAATTTTTTAAACTAATCTTAATCATTAACATGAAGCACTTAAAATGCTTAGATCATCTTTAATATTTTATGTTGAATTTCAAATCGAGCAGTTAATGTATCCGTACTTACTAAGGATTTATATCTTAAAAATGATGTCTTCTTATCTATAACTTGAAGTCTCAAAAATGACTAAATATTTTTTTCTTTTTATTAATCTTATATTATATTTTTGTAGGAATTTCGTTCCATCTTTGGAAACTTATTTTGGAATTACTTCTAAAACTGAAGGTGGGCAAGTGATTCAGAAAAGGTAATTATTTATTTTAATGATGTATTTAAATTTTTCTATTTATTATTTGTATGTAATGTGATAAATTGTTTTAGCTAATGCAATAATGTTTTTATCCTTTTTGACTAATGCAATCCTTTTGTTTTTAATTGTCTTTTTTAACTTAAATTTATATAGAGTTAGGAATAATATTTTTCAATACACAACTTTGATCCAGTTGAATAAGTTAATGCTCCAATCTCCTCTACCAACATAGATTCATCTTATTTTTAGAATCCGGGATTTAAATTATGCCTTTTGATTAGTCAAATTTGAGTTTAGGAATCAGTCTTACATTAACATTCTAATTCTTTCTGTTGTGAATTCATTTGACACTTCAAATGAATTTTGTTAAGTCTGTTAAGTTTCTCCTTACATGTAGATCACCTGCCGAAAACAGGTATATTATTAGCCAGATGTGTTACAAAATTTATTGTCTTGCCATATTTTGTCTTGTCTTTTGTATTTCAAGCATGCATACACAATGCGAGTTTTAATTAATCTTGAACTCCGAACTAAAATAACTTGCAAGTTATTGTAGACAATGCCAAAAACTTATTTATTGAAAAAGAATTTGAACTAATGTTTTCAAATTGAAAATTTTCAGGGCATTACATTTACATTACTTTATAGATGGGGAAAAAAGCTCTCATTATTTAAACATAATCAAAATGTTCAAGCTTTCTAATCACACTTTTCTCTATAATCCTTGAAGCCTGTTTTTTTTTGAGGAGGGGGGGGGGGCATTAAGCTTAGGATATGTATTAAGAAAATGGGAAGCATTGTTAAATGGTTCCTTTTATTTTCTCTTTCATGTATACATTTATAGCAGTATTTAGTAGGTTTATATATTTATTGTGGTTCAATTCTGTAGTTTCTTTAAATTATTAACAATTTATAAAAATTTTTTACAATTATAATTATTATTATATTTTGCATATTTTTTGATTAATATGTTATTGGAATGTACCTTTTCAATAAAAATTTTCAAAACCAAACAGAACACATAAGTTGGTCATTAATTTTATGTATACAAATAATATAAAATTAATACTTTCTTATTGATTAAAGAACAGTCAAAATATTAACTTAATGTGCCATTTTTTATTTACAACAATAATTAAAATGAGGGCTGATGTAAGAACTTTCTATTATGAAATGTTTGACCACAATATGTTATTCTTGTACTGACCTTTTTGTGCATATTTTGGTGACTGTTGTGCTAATTATATGCCAAAATTTATGCTTCTTGGTAGCTGCTATTATGTATAAATTTTAGTGTAAATAATTAGAAAAGTACCATTAATACTTGAAGTTAATATCTTCTCATGAGATTTTTTTTTATTTTTTTTTTTTAAATTTTCAGGGATACAACTGATAGTAAATATACATGGAAGGCTTTACGACTGTTGTGTATGAAGTCACCCTATATTTTTACTGCCAATTCAACTCCAGCTAAAAGTGTATCTGAATACTTAGACACTATTGTACAAAAAGTAGCAAAAGAGAAACCTCAAATTGTAAGTATTACATTCAAGTGCATTCAGCTATAGTTATTTTCAAATGTAAAGAACTATAAAAAATCAAAAATATTCGTTTACTTAAGATTTTATTTCTAAATAGTTTGAAATTGGATATGTACTATATTTTATTGTTCACTAAAACAATTTTTTCATTTACAATATAGAAATTGTAATAATTTTATTGATTAGAATAATTTTAGTATCTGGAAGAATTTTTCACTTTCTCTAAAAATTTTTTTACCTCATGTTTATTGGAAGGAAAATATTTGCTTAAATACCTTTTTTTTAAATAAAAATTTTAAAATTTCTCTGACATTATGTAGGATCTTTTAAAGCTTCTCTGAATTTTTTTTAAAAACCATTCTATATAAATTATATTTAATGTTTTTTAAAATATGAATGCTATATCTACTGGCACATTTTTTAAAATTAAATTTTTTTATTTAAATTTTGTTGCATTTCTTTTAATACTTAATTTCTGTAAAATGGTAGTATTTATATTTTAAACTAATGTATTTAATAGTTTACTCAAATATTTATTAATGAAGACATAAATTATTAAGAATTATGCCTCTTTTTTTATATACATTTTTCAGAGATCAGTTTAGAAAATTACTGCAATTTGTTATTAAAATATTATTAGAATGAATTTAACATTTACATTTCAATGACAAAATGAATAAATCTGGAATTATTCATTTCATACAGAGATCATGTATAAAATTAGTAATCAACAAAGTTGAAATGAAGTGGTGAAATTTTAAAGATGTGACAGAACATTAATTTTTTAATTAGCATTTTTTTTTTTTTTTTTTTTTTCAATTTAAAGCAGTGCATCAACTAGACACAGTGGTTCTCTGTTGTGTTAAAAGGATAAAGAAGATATTATTTTTTTTTCTTTCTTTTATTTGTGTGTAAAGTAATTACTAAATGTTTTTTAACTGCCCAATAATTTTTAAAATATTATTGCTATGTAAACTGAAATATATTTTTGTAGTATCGCAGTAGTAGTTTAAATTTAAAAAAAAATCCTCTAATTTGATATGAATTTAGTATTTTTGTTGATATTTTTCACTAATAGAAGAAACTTTGAGCTTTATAAATTTTCATAATAACTTATTAAACAAAATGCTTTTTTTTTTTTACATTTAAAATTTTTTCATCTAGTGGACTGCAAAATTTGAAATTTTTCAAATTATCCAGCTAAGACTTTATTGTTTTCACTAAACTCAGATATTTCAATTTTTAAAAAAAATCTTTACAATGTATTTTTGTTTTTCAAAAAGTAATTAAAATTTCTTAAATATATTTTTATTTATTACGTGTTAATTTCCATTAAAAAAATAATGTATGGACTTCTCTCTTTTCTTCTTTTTTTATATGAATGTGAAGAGATATGCATTCTATTTATTATATTTAGGAATTTTATTGAAAAATATAGGAATGCATATGTACAATGTGCTAAGCTCTAAATGTTGCATCATTAAATAATGTATTTTTGACAATTGCATTATATTTAAAAGAACATTTTAATAACTTAAAGTAGTGTTTGCCAATGGATTCTAAAACCTTCTATGCTTTTATGCATGCATTAGAATAGATTTAATTTGTAAAAATAAAATTGAGAGGAAATGTTTAAACTATAAAGTAAATTCAAATTACTTTTAAATTTAAAGAAAATGATAAGATCAGAAATGACATGATGCTGATCTACATGTGAAAAAGTATGGAATAGGACAGAGATCGAGATCAAGTGATGAAGAAGAATTCCTGAAATGCATTCATCCTTTTGCATCTCAACCCTTAGTAAAATAGAATGTTGAAAAGTGGTCATCTCAGGATACAGAAATGAACAATAACAATGACATCTTTATTAAGAGTATCAAATTAAAAAAAATTAAGATTATGAAATTTAAAAAAGATGCTAAAAATATAATTTATTTCATGTGAAATTAAGAACTTTTTAAAGATATTTGGTATTATTTAATTTAGATAATTATCTTCATTATATATTCACCAATTAATATTTGTTTAATGTACTTTTAATAATCATAACAATATATTCAATTATAAATAAGCAATTTGTGTATCAAGTTTCCCTTTCAATGTATTTATTTATATATCAGCATCAAGATAATATGACTGTGGAGACAGCTGTGGCTGAAGATGAAACAATGGAAGATACCAATGAAGATTTTTTTCCTAACTCAGAAGAAGATTCCAAAGATGAAGGTAAATATTTTAACATGGAAGAAATATTCTGGCTGCACTTTCTAGATTTGGGAATTTCATTTGTAATGTTTATTTCTAAAATTAAACTCTTTGCTAAAATATAGTCAGTTCATAAACAATAAATTCTTTTTTTTTTAAAAACAACTTTCAGAATATGGCAAATATTTTTTTTCAATAAATAAAACACTTAACAATTCCAATTATGTATAATACTAATGATTATCCCATTTTTAAAATTAATATTTGAAATATTTTCTAAATGACTTATTATTTCGATAACTTTCATTTCATTTAAAAACTTACAAATAAATAAATAATTTAAAATATGGTTTATTTACAAATTTTTTAAAAATTCTAAACTGCTATTTAAAGATTCTTTTTAAATGAAAAAAAAAACAACTATGAAATAGCTGTTATGCTGCGGATTATGAAAAGTTGGGTTGGAGTAGATTCGAGTTTCTCCATTTGGAGAATTAAATATCTTTTGGCGAGATTTATGTTCTTCAACAAATGTGAGATTTAAAATAATTTTTATTTTCATGATAGATAAATTTAGAAAAATTATTCTGATTTTCTTAAAAATTTATATGTATGTTATAAATGAAATTTAGAAATTTTAAAAATTCTGACATGTATAGTAAAATTTATTTTAATTCTATCTGTAATGTTGATATTTAATCAATATATTTATTTATATGATGATAAGTTCTATAACTTAAAGTTAGTACATGCATCATGATTTTAGGATGTAATTTTTTTTCCCGTCCTTTTGATTATTCAGAAATTCTTAACTTTTTAAATCATTTTCCTTTTGTATACTAAAAATATTAAGGTACTTGCTGTGAATACTCCCCCTTCAATTTTCAAAATAAAAACAGTTGGATCCTGAATTATGTTGGTACTTTTTAGAATATTGAAATAATAAATGGGAAAAACGTTTATAGCATAATTTTTCTGTACACATTTCTGTTTGCAAAGTATTGACAGGTATAGATCAATTTAAAATTTTTCTTAATGCTAGCAAGGATTAAAAGTATGAACAATTCAAGATGCACGTAAGTATGCTTCAGTTTTTTTTTTTTTTTAAATATCTTTTAATGCATTCTTAAAATGTATGAAAACTTCAACCTTCTATTAGTTTAAATAGTTTACAAATAACAAAAATTTTGCTTCACATTTCTTATGCATGCAATTTTTTTTCATAATCATGTTTACTTTGTTTTTCTTTTAAAATATTTTTCACTGCATGACATCATTTCATTTCAATAATTTCTTTTCAGCTTTTTAAAAGTTTTTATTAAATTGTTTTTTCTTTAAAAATTTTACGTTTATCTTGCGTTTTAAAAATGGTTAAGATGCACTAGTTTACATATGGTTAAAAAAAATTTGTACATTTTGTTAGTATTAGAATTCATTACTTTTTAAATGAAAAATTAATTTTTCTTTCAGTAAAAAAAGAGAATGTTTTGACAAAAGCTTTGATACAAACCATATCTGGTAAACTACAAGATCACTGGAAAACCCTTGCTGTAAAATTAGGATTCCAGGATGATGAAATCGAATATTATGAAACATTTCCTGATGCAAAAGCACAGACTGAGCAAATGCTAACTGTTTGGATGGAAAGAGATGGAAGTTTAACTGCATTTACGAAAATACTGCAAAGTGCAGGGTTATTAAATGGTGTATTGTCATTAATTACCTCATAATTTTTGTATTTGTCATTTTGTACACATATCATTTTGTAAATAAAGTGCTTTATCATGATTACAAAACATATTTACTTTGAAAGATCTTGCATTAAACAAGGTGCATAGCATCATGAAAAGTCCTTAAATTAGAAAACTATTTTTAAGCACTTTGAAAGTGCTTAATTTTCTCGAAGAGCAAAGAATATATATATATATATACATTTGGTTCTGTATTCGATGAATATGCTAAATCGATAATAGTCATAAAAATTTGTTTACTGGATATATCAAAATAGAAAACCGACGAAAGAGCAGAATTTGATGAAGTGATACAAGAGTTTTAACCCATGTTAAGATAATGGTTAATGAATTTTTTTTTCAATCGTTTTTTCAACATTTGTTCACAGTATTGAAATGGTTATTCCAAAAAAGCGAAATACACCAAACTTGCTACAACTCGAAAAACATTTGAACTTTTTTTTTACATGTAGTGTTTTAAATAGTTCTCTTCTTATAAAAATATCAAAAAGATCAAAAGATTTTTTATCAAAATCAAAAAGATATTTGTTTTAAAATAGAAGACATTGTGCAAATATTATGAAAATACAGAAATAAATATTAAAATTTAAAAAATGCACACTTAAAATTAATTATAAAAATGATTAAAAATTATGATAAAACAGAAAATAACATAGAGTTAGAAAATGCACAGGTTTATGTATGCATACATGTAAAAAGATGTATAAAAGTACTTAATTTTTGCAGCATTTTCTTACTATGCACCCTGTTAAAAGAATTTTTAAATGATCCTTATTATGTAACAAATTGTATAAACAAAGGGCAAATAGACCTGGGGCTTAAGGATTTATTGTAATGTTACCTCTGTATATTTAAGATAATTTTTGAAAATGTCATAATTGTACTCAAAAGTACATGCTAATATTCTTGTAAATGCCTTGGAGTTGTCCTGGGGATTATTTGTAAATTATCTTCTCATGAATATTCAAGTGTGGAAACTTTCTTCAATTCATTAAACCCAGAAATCAAGGTGTAAAGTGACTGAAATAATCTCACTCAAAATTCTTATGAGTAAGCAAACTTTGAGATACAGACAGTAAAGCCTTCTGTTGTATCAACTTACATACAAAACTCGCCATTACAGTCAGACTAATATAAACCATTTCTTTTACTAAACCATCAGCTCACATTAAAGCTAGTTCAAAAAGAGATGGAAGATTACTTGAGACAGATTATTTTTGAATTATTTTCCTTCTGTTCATATAGGCCAATTGGATGCTTCATTTAATGTTCTATTTTTATGTTTTCTCTTCCACTTATCTCCAATACATGAATGCCATTCAAACCTTAACCCATTTTTCACTGAGTGCCCCAAATGCAACCAAATTTTTAAACCTAAAAGGCAACTTCTGCATTATTACCAAGCTAAAATCCTTTATTTTTGGGCTATATTCATTCTACCATAGTATATATACAGTTTAAAACTATTTGAATCGGCAAGTACGATGATAACTTAATTTGATATATGGAAGTGAATTCTTTCATTCATAAATTTATATTAAGTTAAAAAATGGCTTTTCAAATACAGTCATATAATAGCTGCATTTTTTAAAGTCAATTTAATTCAAAATTAGTTTTTGCTTTAAGCTTTTTAAAAAAATAAAATAGGCTTAGGAAAACCTTTCCACTACAAATTCTAATAACTATGAGTGAACTTGAATTTCAAATCAATTACCTGATTTAGCTAGCAATACAAATCTTTTTAAAATGTCAATTAAGCTAATTAGCAACAGTAAACAAAATTGCATTCTATTTCCTTTTATAATTAATACAAGGTAATGTCACTATTATCCACCCTCTTTCTACATTTAGCTGTTGGTGAGTGTGCATGTTTCTTGATGTTTATTGTAAATACTTTAAGTCACATATATTTTAATTGACTGAATGATCTGCTTCATTAAAAAGCACCATTACTGGAATAAAGTTGAATCTTTTATTTCCAAATTATATATATATTTTTTTCTGTCAGTGGTATGATGATACAGGAGCATTACATTTTCACAATATATTCTAATTAAATGATATTTACATCGATCACAAATGATATTTTCTGAAAAAAGAAATAACTATGTATCTCTCAGATTTATTGTTAGTCTTCAACTTCTTCTTCATCACTAAAATAATCACTCTTCTTGAACTTTTTCTTTTTGAGAGATGATTCTTCATTTTTACTTTCATACTCGCCAGTAGCTACTTTTATTCGATATTCTTCTTCCTCTATTTTCTCTTGCTGAAAGATTTAAGTAACTCAGTGAAAATAAGTGAAGTAAAAATTCCAATTTGTTTATTTAACAACAACAAAAAAGAACTATTTAAAAGCATTCTCTACTCCTTCCACACAAATATATTTGTTTGGGTGGCAGTCAAGATTGTTTTTATGACATTATCAGAATAATGTTTTAAATTTTATTTTTTTCTTTTAAATCAAACTTATTAAAATTAAAATAGTTTTACTGAAATTCATAAAATATGCAACTTATCTTCATGCATTTAAATTCATTTTCCTTTCTAATTTTTTTTTTTGGAACGGGACTGATTGATACAAATAAAAAAACCTTGCAAATTTTTATCCTTGCAATTAAAATATATATACTCTGATAAAAAAAAGCAACATTTTAGTATACATTAAAATTAATTTTGTCACAATATTTGCGGATTAAAAATTGTTTAAATAGAAAACAAATCAATACAATATACTTCCGAGTATCTGGTATGAGACAATTCAAATTCTGTTTTATCTCGTCTAGTATCATAATTAAATGAAGACGGCAAAGGATCTATTGAGTTATCTATTCAGGATTTTTTCAAAATCTAAAAACAGTGTTTTAAACCTTAGCTTAGAGTAACCTTTTCATATTTGTGTGATCATTTATCAATGAAAAATAAAATCAGTTTGAGTTCATTTTCTTAAGAATAAGGCTTATAATTTATGTTAATGTTTAGTTTATGTTTCCTGCATTTAAATGGGAATTTATGTTAAAATGTGAACAGTTTATATCCATTAACTTATTTTTTTCTCTAATAAATTCTTGAAATGTGTAGTTCTGTATATAAACATATAAAAAACAACAGCACAGTCTTCTCCACACAATATTTTAACTCGACATGTTAACCAGCAGTTGCTTCTATGATTCACTTAGCCACGTTCATATTGAGATAAATGAAGGGCTTGATTCTCAATAAGCAGTCAACTACAGTGAGTTCTGGTATCAAAGGGCAAAAAAAAAAAAAAAGAAAAAAAAAAAAAGATAGAATTTCAACTTATCAAGCTTTTTTGTTATCTGGCCTACCTTTCTCCCATATTAAACTGGATACTCTGGAATGTCCTATCTGAGCAAAAATCTGGTTTTGCAAATTAAGGTAAAGAAATTACAAACCAAAATTTTCTTTACCAAAGGATCTTCTAATAGGTTTAATCTGATGCTGATTATGTATATGGATGAGTAATAGGTTTATTTTAAATGAAATTAATTTAGTTTTTGAAAAGTTTTAACAAAAATTTTATATTTACTAATAATAACAATTATAAACCAAAAAATTTTGCAAAAGTAATTTTTTTTTAAATACCTGATGTCGAATAGCTGCACTTAGACTTTCAAGACCTGGATCCTCTCCTTGTTCTTCTTCTGATTCTTGCTCACTTTCACTTAAAAAATTAATACACAAAACAATTAAGTTTGATACAATTAATTTTACAAATGTAATGTTTTTGGAAAGGTACAACAGAATATTAATGGTAACAATTTTTTTAGTCGAATGAAACTCTGTAGAAAAGGAGTGAATTATCATTGTAAATCAGCTTCAAATTTATTCTAAATGTTTTCTCATTTAACTTAAAATACATTATGTTTTATAAAATTTAATCAAACATTAATACACATTTCTACTCTACTTTTAAAAATACAGGATTGACAGATCCAATTTTAAATATTCCTCTCAGCAAGCTGGAAGTTTTTCATCCAAATTTATAATTTTAAATTCTTGAATAAAAATAATGAAATATAGTATATATAAAGCAACCATAGATAATGACTTTATTAATTGTTTAACATAACCTGATTAACCACATTTAAAAAAATGATTAAAATCATACACATTCAAAAGAACTAAAGCACATGCAACTTCTAAAATTTGCTAAATTTATTTTGGCATAATATTGTCAATATTTCCATTTCATTAGTTTTCTTTAAGCTATTCAGCTTTATCCATATGTATATAAATAATTTCAAATTAAGTAATAAAAATAAACACAGAAATTTTTTAAAATTAAATTAAAAAATATTCATGCTGTTTAAATTGAAATATAGTCATGTTTAGGGTTGAAAATCACACTTCGGTTCCTAACTTCTAAACAATTTATTTATTCAAAAAATTTTAATACAAAAGTTATATATTTCAATGAAACATAATTAATCTAATTTGATATACTTTTTATTTTGAATGCTATGAAAGTTGTAAGGAAATGAAAATTTCAACCTTATTCCCTATTTTCACCTCCTTTTAGCTCTATGGCCGATACCTGATTTTAGTCTACATGTAACACGCTTAAGTATGTAATTTCTACTAAGTAAGAATATTAAGGTAACACATATTCTTAGATGTATACACATTTATTCTGAAATAATTTAATCAGAAAAACAAAAAGCATAACTTTAAAAAATTTGTACCAATTTCTTCTTTTTTTTAAGGATTTATATTTAATAAAATGGGTAGAGTTAAAATTTGAGAATTTCCATCTTTTAACTTTAATCATTGAGTAGAAATGATTTATTATTAATAGTAGTTGTAAGTTTAAAGTCATCAGAGAGAGATGTTGACATAGATAGTGTCATTTTATTCATTTATCAAGAATAAGATGCTTAATTATTAATAGGTATTGAAGATACTTAGTTGCAAAGAATATTTTTGGAAAATAAACAAATCAGCAAAATGTTTAGGTATTCACAGAAAATTTCCTAAAATATTTCTCAGTCATTACTCAAGAAATTGTTTTAAAAATGAATGCATGCATTTTTTTAAAAGAGAATCTTAATTAATTTAATTTTTTTATTATTAATTTATGAATGAAGAATGAAATTTCTCATTACCTATCCTAAAAAGTGTAGGATTTTCAACAGTCAATCAAAGCATCAGCATAGTAATCAATATCTGCATGATATTTTTATAGACAGAGGGACAATACCTAAGAATGATTTTTACATTTCATACATCTAGGAATTCTAAAAATTGGAATGTACAATACTTGGAATTCCAGATTTATTTCGACCACAATTCCTTTTAAATTCTAATATTTGATTTGCCACTGTGGCATAGACTTTTTTCCTTTATTAGTTTAATTAAATAATAATCACTAAGAAATTATTTCCAGAAAACTGCAAAAAGTTTAACTCTAAGTTTTTTTCTTCTTCAATATTCTTTAACACATTTTTATTTACGTTAAATAAAACATACATCTTTTTCTTAATACATAAATGAGAGATGTAATATTAAATATTTTAAATTCTTATAAAAGCTCAATGGGAATAACTACATTGATAAATTTCACTCAAACAAACAATAAATATTCTAATAAACAGAATAAAAACAAATACTCTAAGAAGTAAACAGAATAAAAACAAATATTCTAAGAAATAAACAGAAGAAAAACAAATATTCTAAGAAATAAGCAGAATAAAGACAATCGCACATTATTTGCAGTAATATACTTACGGATATTCTTCTTCATTATGAAATTTTCTCTTCTTTTTTTCTTTCTTTTCTACAATTCTATCACCCAGTATATTTTGGGGGCAGTTATAACTTAAATGACCTTCTTCCTAAAATACAGAAATTGATGGATATTTTTAGATTAAATAAAAATGTAAGTAAAGTTGTTAAAATTTACAATGTGAATAGAATAAATTACTTTCTATTTAGAAACACATTTTGTATTAGATTAATCACCAAAAAACCTAGACAATAAGTTATACTTCCATTTTTAGCCACTTAATATAATATACACACACATATATATGATATCATTACATAAATATATGTATTGATATTTTAACACCTAATTTAAATTCAAATTAATTTCTAAAGTTTTATAAATGGGCTAATTTATAAAGAGTTTTGATATCAGCTAATTAATAAGAAGGATAATTTAGCCCATTTCAAAGTCATTATAATATATTCACTTATTTCCTGATCCAATTTCACTTTCGCTACTTAATTAATTCAAGAGAAGCTTTGTAAAATTGCTGGATTGGTTAAAGGAAGACTTTCACATACTCTGCATGAAGGGCTAGAAAAATGTCCAATAAGCTCATTCTTTTTTAAAGACATGAGCATTATTTCCCATACTTGTGATGACAAGGAGAAATCCCTATTAGAATCTTAATAGTATATAAACTCTGTAAAAGAACATTTTCCCCATAAAATATGACATATAAGATGAGGGAAAATTATGTATTGAACAGACCTGACCATTATTTCCCATACTTGTGATGACAAGCAGAAATCCCAATTAGAATCTTAATAGTAAACTCTGTAAAAGAACATTTTCCCCATAAAATATGATATATAAGACGAGGGAAAATTAATTTCATTACTTTTTGCCACTTCTGCTGCATCTGTCTCCATGTAAAAAAAATTATACTTTCTCAAGATGGATTAAAGTGAAATTAAAAATGCAAAGTTCTTTTCTCGGACTTGCATTTATTTGTATGTTGTTCAAGAATGCTGTTTTGAACAGAAATCTGTCTGTAGTGTCTGTGTCCAGATAAGGAAACCTTGTACACGTTTGCACATATACCAGCCTGCCATGACTTCATTAAAATAGACATGAAATAAAAGATGTAAGTAGAGATATTTATTTTTTTTATCAAGTAATAATAAGCAACAGTACACACATTTTAAATTAAAACAAAATAATGCAATTCTGGAATGGAATAAATATCAATATCAAGGAAGGATGTGACAAGAAGTAAGATTCAGTTATGGCTAGTAAAAAACTTTAACAAAATGCTCTTCTTATTCAGAATAAATCACAAATCTGAAATCAAAATTGTCCCCAAAATGTCATGTATTTGATACCAAATCTGTGGAACAGCAGTAGCATCAAGAAAATTTCAAATAACAGGGAATATAATGTATCTGCACCCATACTTGTCAATCTAATTCTCTAAAATGGCTGCATTATCACCTACTTAGTATTGTTAATAAATTAATGTCACCTACTATGTTCTAGACCATAGGCATTTTAATAACTTTGGAAAATTATTAGCGATATTAATTTAAAATTTTCCAGTTTTATTAATGTGTACTGCTGTTAATTAGTAGGAGAAAGACGATATGATATTTTTTCTCATTAAACCTTTAATTGATCAGAAAATGTAAGCAATCGCATATGACATCATGAATCTTTCAGTAATTTATCTTTAACATCATTCATTTCTTTCACTTAATATGACTTATCCACTGACAAGATGAGAAAATTATTTTTTAGAAGAGTCTAACAAACATCAGCATAAGTCACTAAATACTATTTGATATTTCATTTCATATCACATGATTTACATTTAATTATATTACACACAATTTAGGAAATATTGATTATATCTGAATTCAAATAAATCATTTAAATAAATAATCATATCCACAATTATGTCTGTCAAATTATCTAATATTAAAGTTTTGCTATTATGTAAACAGACCTTTCTCACAGAGTCAGCCTTATCACATCACAGCTTTATTAAAATCATGAATATCTGGTTCATGTAGCTTCAAAATTTTACAATATTCTAATTTTAGCCTGCTTTTTCTCTTCTAGACTTACAAATATTAAATAGAATGATTCTTTTTAAAAATGAAGAATGATGGAGAAAATCTTATGATTAAATATTTGATGAAACAATGAAAGAGTGAATTCTAATGCAACATAATTTATTATTGAAAATAAAGAAAAAATTAAAAACTGCCAAAATCTAGAAATATTTGCATGAATATTAAATAACTATGATTGGAAAGATAATTTTTTGAATTTTATGTAAAAATAAATTTTGTGTTAAGATAATTTCAAAGTTACAATGGAAGGGAAAAAAAATCAAAATATTGCTTGAGTTTTAATCAATTAAAAGTTTAAAAAATCCTTCAGAAATACACATTAACATCCTTTCAAAGTACACTTATTTTAAGTTAAGTAGTTCTAAGTTAAAGGATATGGTCTGCAGAGCACCAAAACACACTTTCATTTTTATTACTAACATTGTCAAAATATTTTGATTTTTTAAACACATATAACTGTTAAATTTAAAAATATACAACATTTTCATTGAGATATAAATACATATTCTGATAGATTTATAATGCATTCAGTTAAAATTATTTAATATTTTTTTAAATTGTTGCATGCCTTTAAAACGTTTGTGAATAGAAAGATATAATATATATTAAGAAAGATTAACTTACTCCACATTCATAGCATCGAGATTTGTCTTTATAAAATTTACGTCGTATGAATTCTGCAGCCCTGCCATTATCTTTGGCAATACTGCATTTCAACATTCTTCCAAATAATTGTTGTTGATTCAAAGATCGCACACATTTGAGAGCACCTTCTTTATCCAGAAACAAGACAAATGCAACACCTTTACTCTTATGAGTAACTTTATCTTTCACCAGGGTAACTCTGAAAAGTTCAAAATATACAACACATATATTAATGAACACGAATGGAAACGACACACGAATTAAGGATAACCGTTGGGCTTTATATTTCTCACAGAAAGAAAAATAGACATATTGCAAATTAAACTTACTTAACAACTTTTCCATATTTTTCGAGAATTTTGAACAAATCATTATTAGTTAAAGAAAAAGGTAAGTTTGAAATGTAGACTGTACTTTTACTAGGACAAAATCCTCCGCTCATGTTACATAAATATTGTATAAACTGACAATACAATAAGCAAATAATTTATTCTTTGTAATCTAAACAGTTGAATAAAATATAGTATGATATATTAAAAGATATTTGATTTTTTAACAGCAGCAAGTTCTGACAATTGTTTATTTACAAAAATTTAAGAAACATGGCAGTTACAGTGAAAATAATACAAAATTTAATATGGAAGTTTGGAACAAAATATTAAGAATCAATCAATTGGCATAGTGGTTATTTAAACATAAACACGCACACACACATATATATATATATCTAAATCATTAATTTCAAATATCATATATATATATATATATATATATTGTCCACCGATGCCTCACAGAAAAAATCCCTTATTTTGAATCCTTGCCTGAGGGCGACCCTTGAAAAAGTCTTCAGGCTGGATTCTTTTTCTATTTGTTGTAATTATGATTCCATTGTATTCCTTTTTATTTTGCATATATTTCTAATTTACTTAGATTCATCTTTTTTTTGGAAGTAGCAGCATTAGCTCTCTCTAAATACAATGATAATTTTTTAATAGTTTTTTAAAATTTTAATATTGTTTGAATATGATGTAATCTTTAGTTTCGATTTCTATTTTTAATTCCGTTTCCATACTTAATTTTGTTTTCTCTTAAGGCCTTATCACACGGTGAAATTTTTCCAGCACTTTTCCGTTTCTACACTCAAAAACCGGTCAAGCAAGTTTCATATTCGACAACTTTTTCGAACCAGCTCGAAAATCTTGTCGGAAATATTTTCCGCAAACGAAATTCAACCAATCATGTGAAACTTTGAAGTGACGTCACTTTCCTTGTCGTTTGCTGACGGAAAGTGCCGAAGATATTTTGCCGTGTGATAAGGCCTTTATATTGCTAATTTATTTGATTCATCTGTATTGTAGTTGTAGCTGCATTTGGAATCACTAAATACAATGATAGTTTTTAAATTTTAGTCTTATTCAAATCAGAAATAGTTTTTGTTCAGTTTACGTAATTAGTTTCGTTTCCTCTCATGTTCAGGCTTGATGGATTAATTAGATTAGCTCTTAAGGTGGGTTCAGACGAGGCTTATTATTGTGCGCAAACGTTGCCTCTCTGCTGTTGTCCCGGCATTGTCCCCGTGCGAACACTTGAGACAACGTGAACAACGTTTGTCCACGACCATCGTAAACAAGGCCTCACAGCTTGTTTGTGACGTCATATGAGGAAGACGGTTGGCTACCGCGAGCAGAATCTCGGTTTCTTCTTCCTCGATGTTTTAAATTCATTAAAAAAATTACTATCTCTTGTAAGACATTTATCTTGCATAAAATTCAAGATGACTTATTTCTCCCCTGTGTGAATGAATGAAACATTCAAATTTTTTAAGATTTAAATCACAATGTAAATTTGTAAGATAAATACATTGGGGTATTTTTGTTAATTTTCCTGTTTCAACAGAAACTTTTTTTATTAAAACTTATTTTATCTTTCTCTTTTCTTTTTAAAAAAGATAATCTCTATTTAATTATATATTTTCTGTTTTTTTAAAGTTCAAAATTAAATCAATCATTAAGACTTAAAGCTTTTGATGTTTGTTTTTGCAGTGGCAGATAATAAATGTATTTTAAATAAATTAACATAATTATTTACTTTCCAAATTACTTATGAACTTTCAAATATAATATTAATGTATTTAATATAAAATTTTACTTTTACACCAAATAATTCTATTGATCAAAAAGTATTACTATAAGTTTTTATTTTTTCACATTAAAAATTACATTCACTTAATATAATTCATACACTTTAATAAACTAGCTTTTATTATATCAGGTTTTGCCTTTCATTGCATTTATAATAAATTCCAATTCAATCTGGAAAAATAGTAAAAGAATACATAAATGAGCAAAAAGCACACTTTGAGAATCATAAAATTTTATTTTCTGAGACAATAATAAAATACATTTTGTTTTCAAATTTTATTATACATTTAACACAGACAAATGAAAATAATTATAATATTAAATAAAGTTGAAATACAAACTTACAAATAAGGTTAATTATAATATTAAAAGAAACAATTATGACAAAAATCAACAAACAAATCGAACTGATATTACTGGTTATGCTTGAAAGTTTAATTTAAAATATTTTAATAACTAATAACAACTAATGGAAAAGAAAAATTGCCTAGATTTTTGACTTCGTGATCTGCAACATATATACGAGCTTCTAATTTGGAAGAAATTAATAAAGAATGACTTACCTTCGGAGCATGAGAAGTGTCTAAACAAATAAAAATTATTTCACTTGCTTTTTGAATTAATTCCATGTATTTGATGTAAAATTTTTGAATTTTAAAATTAAATCTGAAAAAGTGTTGATTTTTTCTCTCTCTTCTTTTTCTGCTATGTCCTGAAGACTGCTATTTAATGCAGTTTTTAAGTTTTCCATTTCTTTATGTGTTATCTATCCATTGGAGTTTCTCTTATTGCTTTAGATTTTGAGGAAAAGTATGAAGGCAAATTGGGGAAAATTAAAGGTACAGCACCAGGTACAAGCCTAGAAAAAAAGTTAAATTTTTAATATTTAAAGAAATTAGCAACTTATTAAAATTTAAAATCAAAAACAGAATAGATGCTATCTTAATGTATAAACTGAAAGTTAACAACATAGGTTGTATATGTGTGAAAATTGCCTCAAATAAACAGTAGCATTTCATTGTTTCTAAAAAATTTCAGAGCTTTTATAAATGTTGCATGCATTTATAATTAAAAATTGCATATAACTAATGATATTTAAAAATAATAAATATTAATTGCTTTACATAAAATCTGATGATTAATAAACAAAAAAATATACCTACATTTTCTAAGCCTATATGAGCATGCAATTCATATTGTTTTTACAGCTATTTCTAACTTTTTAACATAATATTTTAGAGCAACATATAAATTTAATCCCTTTATAGTCGTGATATATATAATTAAAAATTGTTTTTTCATTCATTAGATGATTTTAAACTTTTTTTATGATGACCATAATAACAATATATCACTTATGTGCTTAAAATTTTGGTGATAATTATTAAAAATTTCTGAAACATTTACCTTTTATAATCCAGTGGTACTTGAATAAGTTCTCCTGTATTAGAATTGAATGCTTCCCTAACAGTTAAAAACTGATTTTGTTCAAAATGTTTAGCACAGACCTACATAAAAAATACAAAAATTAGGCCTAAATCAGATTTTTAAAAATATATATGAAGTATAATAAAAAAAAAGATATCAATACGAAGACTTTTAAATATTAAGAAGAAATATTAAAAAAAGACTATCATAAGTAACATAAAACAAAGAAAATTTTTATTTAGCTAAAACAAACAATATTATAGTTATTGGAAGCATAAGTAACTAAATCTAGAGCAAAACACAAAGTTAAATGAAAGTTATATTTAATTTTAAATTTTTCCAGTTCAAAGGAATTAATTAAAACTGTATTAAAAAATCAAACTTACCCTACTATATTTAGTTGGCACGAAATTATCCCGCTTTATTGCAGAGATCCATGCTCTTCTACTGTCTTCATCGCGTGGAAACGAAAATACAGGAACATTGGGGCTGTTTTTTGAGTAATTACTTTTACAATTAGGAACGCAGCACGTACTAGGCATCTTTATTACGATAAATTAAAATTAATATGAAAAAAAAAGGCTCAGAATACTTTCAAACATAACCAATAACACTCTCACCGCACTTCACGACTACAGCCACCGTGAACTAACCGCACTCTATCATACAACTTGCGTTTAGAATTCTCTAGGCAATCCGTCTTCAATCGTGACGTCACGGGCTGAAAGCGTTGGGAGTTGTGAGGCCTTGTTTACGATGGTCGTGGTTTGTCCCGACGGGACAATCATTTGCCATCGTCCCGTTGTGGTCACGTGATTTTCCGGAAGTAGGCGTTATTTTCTGTTGCGAACAATAATAAGCCTCGTCTGAACCCACCTTTAGTGTAAACATATTCTTTCCTTGAATGAGTATTCGAAATGCCGCAGTCTTGATCCGAATTTTTTTAGATAAATAATCCCAATCTTTATCGTTTTAAAGAGGAAAATTTTTTTGAAAAAAAGACTCAAGAGGTCAGACGCACAAATTTTAATTTTAAGTAAGAAACTGTTATATTTGTTTCTAATGTACAAGTATTAGTATTGAAATGCATCAAACTCAAAGTGGAATGATTTGTAAAATTACTGCCCATTTTCAAGTTTCATGATAGTATTTGATGAAAAATCTCACAATTTTATATCCATGGTGAATTATGAAGTATGAAACAGCATTTAATTTTTAAGCTCCGTAACTACATCAGAATTAAGAAGATTAGCCTGTAAAATAATTCGATATATTTGAAACGGATTTGCACATTAAACACCGAATATTTTCGAGAAAAATAATTCTCGGAATATTGTTTCTGAGAATTATTTTATTCAGACTTTATTTAGAGAAAGAGAAATTCAAATCGAAACAGGATCAATATGTAGACGCTTTCCTGGAGGGAGGGAGACTTTTAAAGGTTATTATACTTCTGGAAATTACAATTTTTAATTTAATTGTAACATATTCATGAAGTTTAATCGAAAGACTAATATATGAAAAATAATTCAATTTTGGGCAATTTCAGTGGAAAAAAAATTAAAGATAAACTTTTTACTCATATGCAACAGTATCCTGCTTTTTTTTTCCCTTTATGCAACAGTATCGATTCCAAATTCACATTTCGAACAACACAGAAACTATATGAATTTCAAAATTTGTGTTGAACGAAAAAAAGTATCATGAAGTACGTTTCGGCAGAAAAATTAGAATTTAATATAAGATTATTCAAATACATTTATTTCTATTTTGCACCAATAATTATTAGCCATAAAAATTCTTTAAAGACCCCAACTGAAATTTTGAAAGAAAAGATGAGAATAATAGAGTTAAAAGCATTTCTTTTTCTTTTTTTTTTTCAAAAAGTATTTCTGAATATAGAAGCTTGAAAATTTATTTTCAGCGTTTTGTTAAAAAGTTATACAATTATATCGCTTGTGCAGATGTTTATATATTATTTATCAACAAGCATTTATCAAACATTTTTATTGTAAAGTTTTTGATACATGCTTCGTTATATATATATATTTCAAAAATTCAGATATATGTATAATCAATAAATTCATTTTATGGCACAAAATTCATGACTTGTAACCATGCAGTTTCTTAAATTCCTAATTTCATTTGGATTCCGTGTAATTCTTGTAATTGGCTTATACGCTGTTGTGATGTTTCATTTCTTTTCCATCAACAAGCCTAATCGTAATAACTAGAGATTTGGGTACCAGTGGTCCTTAGATAACAATGGTCCGCTTTATTTACTGTTTATTTGAACCATAATGATTTTTATAGTAATTATTGATTAATTTTTTAAATTAATTAAACTAATTTGAACAAGTTAAATCAAGTAACTTTTTTTTCTTCTATAGATTTCATTGCTTATGCTATATATTATTTTATAAATTCGTATTTAAGCTGATTAAACCAAAAAAGAAAATATCCTTTACTATTTGATATTTTATAATCTAATTGTTCATCTATGTATTCATAAGGGTATTTGTTTTTATTTAATTAGAATTAAACGATATGCTTAATTAAATACTCTTTCAGCTAGGAAAGTGAAAGTACAAATTTGGTCAACGCAGCTTGATTTTTTAAAGTTTATATATATATACAACCTATAAAAGCCTTAAAATAATTAAAACCCATTTCTTGGTTAA
>JAPMOQ010047054.1:0-22835 GCA_026543055.1 Argiope trifasciata
TGGTCTCGCACAGAGGTGCGAGCCATAATACGATTTCTGTGGGGGGGGAAATGGGTACTCATGGGACCTTCACAGACAAATCGTTGAAGTGTGCAATCGCGAAGCAATGAGTAGGCAATAGGTGGTGAAATGGTGTCCTTTTGAAGTGGACAGAGATTGCTTTAAACGTTTCGGTGGGAGGTCTGGAGTCCCCCCCCTCCCCTACACAACCACGATTTTGCTCCCAATGATTATTTCCTTTTCCCGTCACTGAAGAAACACTTATGCGAAGCAAGATTCATTTCAGACGGTGTTGCACAAAAACAGACCGAGAACTGGCTGAAGAGCCAGGATCTAATTATTACCAAGATGGGTTAAACAAAATGGTCGAGATGTGATAAATTCATCAGCAGGTTTGATGATTATGTAGAGTAGTGACCGCCACATATGCTTCTTAATTACCATTTGTATCCTGCATGTATTGTTAATAAAGCACTTTTCCTTTGCCTTGTAATGTTTTTGGTTTACCCCTCGCACATATAAAGATTATTTTAAAATCGTTTGTTAAATTTAAAAATGCCGCAATTCATAAAATATTGAAATATTAGAACTAAAGCTTCTTCCTTACTTTAAAACTACTTTTGATTTTAAGCTAGAAACTCTTTTTAAAAAATTAAACATATTTTCTTTTTTTTTTTCTATAAAGAACTTAAATTGGCATGCCTAAAAAATAATTTCAAACTCTTTTCAGAACACATTTTTTTTAATTTAGGATTTTCGTTCAAATCATCAAAAATACATTTAAGAGGAATTGATAATGGAACCGAATTCCTTATTGATCATGGAACGTTTTACATTTTCTACCATTAAAGAAAATCGAACATCTTTAGACGTTTTTATATTTTCACTTCATTCTTTACTTTTTCTAAACATTCTCAAAAAAATAAATAAGAAAACTGAGCATAACAGAATGATGGAGGAAAAAGAAAATAGGAAAAAAGTATTTCTGGAGCAAGCAGTTATTATCATATTCAAATACGGTTTTTTAAATACGGTTTTTTAATTTGATGTTTTCATATTTTTGAGATTAAAATCTTACTTATTCGTAAACACTTGATTTATTTCATGTTTGTGAAGATAATTCATTATTGAATTTTTAATCACTTTTTAATGTCTTAGAATTTTTAAATTTAGTACATTTGTGTGCTTTTCATTGCAACAGCTCGTTTCAGAATCTGAAGTAATTTATTAATAATTACTTTAAAGTTGATTAACTTTTTATGCGAAAATCTATCATTTGATGGAAAATTTGGGAAAGTATTTTATTTTAAGAATGCACAATATTTATGATAATGAATTGTAAAAAAAATTATAATGAAATTTTTTATACTATTTTTCATTTATTTTTGGTTATGTATTTTTCAAGTTTTCCGGTCTTATTTGTTTGACTGTCTTAACTCCAACAGAGCGTTTTAATACTTTAATTATTAAATTACATTTAATTATTAATTCATCAATTAATTTAATTAATTTTTAGTCCAGATGAATGTCAGCATCAGGTAGTGAATATGGAAACAAAAACTGATTTTAAGCTTACATAACATTTATAATAATTATAAATAAAAAATAATTTTATCACGCTAATAAAAATCATACCTTTTTATCATATGAAAAAGCATATTCGTATGCTTTTACTTGATATTTCTTTCGCTTGAGGTGAAGGTGAGAAATTTTTGAATGCATTAAATTGGCGATTTATCCCTTTTTTTTATTTTGGAAATGGCTGTCGTAGTATAACTTGATATATATATCGTCTACTATTGTAGTTTTATTTTGCAGTCGACTTTCACCGTATACTTTTTTCAATATCTATTGTCTGCTAATGTTGTTTATTTGGGAGTCAAATTTAACTGTATAACTTTTGAATTATCTACCATCTGCTGTTGTAACATAACATCAGAACATAACATAACATGTTGGAAATCACAATGTTATTGCCTAACTCGCGTAACAGTTATTTTTTAAATAAATCAAGGAAGCTAAAATACAGTTTGTTTAATCGATAAACTATCAAATTACATACTATTCGATATTTATACACACGATGGGTTTTTTTCATCTCAATATCGGTCGAGCTCCAAAAATTGTTCACCAGCTAGAAAAACTGAAAATGAAAGGTTAAAAATTATCATTATATATAGAGAGAGAAAAGGGGCGAATAGAGACCGATAGAAAAGTCCCGTAATTCTTCAAACCAATTTAAACTTGTTAATGACCTAAATTAATTAAAACAAATAACTTAAAAAATAATGTTCTCACATGATAACTTCGAATTTGAGATAGTAGATTTCCTTTTTTTTAAAAAAAATGTTTCATTAGGTTTGTTTTCCATCTCATATACGAAGAGAAAGTATTGTAATCGTCTACAATTTCAAAGGACTTAAAAAGAGCCTAGAGTCAGAACATACTATTTTTAGAACTGTCGGTTTCGTCCATATCCGAACAATGGCATAATAGTAATCGTAATGATTTTCACTGTTGTATTATGAGGATCCCTTTTATTTGAATTAAGACCATCAAATTTTGGAAATATGATTGTCTGAATGCATGAAAATTCGAAAATATAATAGATTTCAACTTATTCTAAAAACAAGTATTATTTAAAAATTTGATTCTATTCCTATTTAGATTAACAAAGAAAAATTTCATTTTATTTACTTTTTATTAAATAATTATCAAAAAAGTTATTAAGTATAAAAAAATTACAGATTTTCGCAAAAATGAGCTTGCATTCTTCACCTTCACGTAAAACATACTAAAATACTTGTATTATACCAATTGAACTACCTGTGGATTTCAATTTTCATTACAAATTCCTAAACATTTATTTAAAGTATTGAAAATTAATTAAATTCAACTAATGAATTAATATTTGAAAAAAAGTGTTTTAACATCAAGTGTCATCCACTACAAGTTTAAAAAATTGATTCGAAACATAGTGTATGTATAAAAAAATGTTTTATTAAGGATTAAAAATTTGAACAAGATATATAACTAATTATATATGGGGAGAATGCGAACTAATAGTAGGAATTGAGTAAAAGGATTTTATTGCTAGAATTGAAAATCCGAATTAAATTTTTAACTAAATTTGTTATCGGGTGGATTATCAATTGATTTGATTATATGTGAATATGATAACTAAAATGAGTAATAAATAAGATGCGGAAATTATTTTGAACCCTTATTATAAAGAGTCCAAACTCTCTACAGATTGATTATACTAAAAGCAATTAAAAACAGTGACTCATTTTTAAAAGTTGTAAAAATACATAGAGCATTAACACACTTTTAAAAATGATTTCGGCTGTTAAATTAATGTTTAATTTAACAAAAGACTTTTTAGTTTTCAGTCTTGTACTTTTTTCTGAGCTATAAATTTGCATGGTGATTGTTCTGATAAAAGGAATTTTGTAAAATTTTCAATTACTAATTTCCATTCTTCTGCTACTCTCCAGAATCCATCGAATGCAGTGGGTTTGCTCTTAGAAACAGCGTTTTTAAATAGATCTGAGTCACAAGAGTTCTTTTTAAAACATCCAGTGACTTAATAAAATTATTTTGAAAAAAACAATATACACGCAACACCTGCATCCATCTTCTTTCAAGAATGCAGTGGTACATTTCGAAGCTTATAGCGTCGTCTTGATAAAATTTCACTCTCTGAAAATCATTGGCATAAAAAAATGGAATTTCTGCAACAGATATCGAACCTAAAACTTTTCTTTAATAGTATGTTGATTTGTTTTCAACATCTTTTTACACTCTTCTTATTTTTAATTTCTCGTTATAAAAGAAAGCTACGACAGTAGTAAATTTCTTCCTGAAACTTTCTGAGCCAAATAAAATTTAACAGTTTTATCTGCTTTTTTCAATACCAAAAAGGCCTGACTTTGTTTCAGTTACTTAAATAAATCTTTCAAGCAAAGGTCACAATGTATTTCTAATTATCTCCTACGTTTCGCAATGTTTTCATACTATGTTCTGTAAACAAAAGCAAAAGCTGGGGAACTTGATGTTTTCTTTAAGTTGTAAACCTTAGTATATTATGTAACTTACGGTTTCTATAGATATATTCAAAGATTAAGTAACTTATTTCTGCACCGGTGAATTTTTTTTTCTATTTACCATCAAATTCTCTTTCGAAATATTTAAAACAATCGTACATCGCACAGATATTCGCTTGAAATCTTACCTTTTTTTTCGAGTAAAAGTAATGATTGACGGTTTTTCTCTTTCCGATTAATAATGTTGCTTATTTTCCACTTAGAATTTTTAATCACATGCATTTCATAACGTTTTTAAATCATGCTATAGGAACATTTCTCTTCAAAGAGTAAGAAAGCGTATCTTTCGATACCAAGTTCTTTACATATGAAATTTTGTAAGGAAACTAAAAGTAACGGACACCATTCGCATTTCAAACAATAAGCTGTTGCCAGAATTCTTATTCCAAAACATTTCCTTCTTCTAAATTTTATAATAGAAATCATTATAAAAAGATGTAAACACCTTGTCCAAATATCTTAAAACTTCTTTCAGATAATTTTATTTTTATTTTCCAATTACCTAATTTCGCTCAATGTTTATTTCTTCAAACTTTGAAAATGAGAAAAGAAAAGGGAGGAAACTGCCATAAAAGTTTAATGGAAACCATGGTGGTTTATTAAAATCGTTTCAAAATGAGCTATATGCCTCATAAGATCTGCAATATTCATAACCTTCATAGCGTATTCATAACGTATGAAAAGTTGTAGGGAAAACATTGAACCACTGTTTAATTATGCAACAATCAACTTTCTTCTGTTTTGCAATTTTTATCATGTGAGAGCAGGATGTTTTGATTCGAGGTTTATGAAGCTTCAAATTGCTTAGGAAACAAATTTTTTGAAGCTTCAAAATTCCTAGGAAACAAATTTTTTTGAGATCTCAAAATGCATTGTCAACAAATTGGCTATTTATTGCTTTTGAGACATCAATGTTTCACTTTTAGGTTATTAGAAAATGATGCATGCGATTTATCACTAACTAAAGTTGCTGCTTGATTTCTAAATTATTCATTCTCTGAATTCTTAAGAATTGTCTTAATTAATTTGCCATTAACTAGTTAAAACCTGTTAGAAACAATCGCGATTCTATCAGATCACGTAATGCATCGATATTTTAAAAAAACGATGGTTGTTTGTTTCAATCTCAAAATCATTCCAAAAATTTGTTCAAGAAAAATCATTCCGAGTACCGAACATTTGTTCACTAGCTAGAAAATTTAAAAATGAAGTTTAAAAAAATTCTATATTTAATATTATAGAGAAGTCTCATGATTGTTTCAAACTGTTTTAAGTTGGTTAATGACTTAAATTAATTTTAAAAAATAAAGATTGAAAATAAATAATGCCCTAATGTTCTCACAGGATAATTTGAAATTCATGCTTGTAGATTTCATTTTTTTTTATCGTTTCTTTTATTCGCTAATTTGTTTCGTCTTCCGTATAAGAGAAAATATCTCAAAGAATTATGGTAACAGCTACAAACTTTATACTTTTACATTGTACTTAGTTGAATTCACTCATTTCTAGCAGTGTTTTCTACTCGATGTAGGCGACTGACAGATGTAAACTCCATTTAAATTAAATTCTATTTAAACTCCCTAATTCCCATTTAAAATCCTCCTCACATGTTAATTTAATTAGCCTCATCGTCCATATGATATGGCTGTATGAAGGATACTTTAGATTCAAACGTGGTTTTCCGACAGTTATTCGAAGTATAATGTGCTAATGTGCGTTCCCATTAAATTTCTCGTCATTTCTAAATTTAAACGTTCATCTAATTAAGGAAAGCAATTGCTAAATCAAATTTTACTTCTGGAATTCTTGATTTTTCTTATATTCTTGATATTAGAATGAGATTTAACAATACACGAATATATTTGTTTCCTAAATTCTGTTAACATCGCAATTTCATAATAAAATCGTCTGCAAAATATACGATTTAAGATTAATATTTTAAAAAATATGTTTGAAACGATCAAATAAATGACAACAAAAGAGTGGAAGATGTAAAAATGTTGATTTATTTCTAATTATGAAACAATTTAATGTAACCAACGGACTAAAGAATTTAGAAAAAAATCTGAATGTATGCAATACAAAATCCCTTTTTATGATCTTCTCAAAATTTCAGAAATAATTTAATTAAAACCATTCTTTGTTGTATCTTCCAGTAGGAATTACAGTTAAAACTAATTTATAATTACTTACAGGAAGTTATAATTCCATTAAATCTTCTACTCTGAATCTAAATGTATTGACAGATTATTTTTAATTTAAATGAAGCATTTTTTTCATTGAAAGTAACAAGTAAAATTTATTAAATTTGAATCAAAGCACTCCATTCGTCAAATAGTTTGCAACGAATCAATTTTAAGGCGTTAAAGGAAATTCTATTAACTTTAAAAATTATTTTATTTAAGTTATATATAAGTAGACTGGTATGAAATACAACATAGCTAGAATTATTTTAATGAAAATTTGTGTACATGTTCCTCATCAACCGAACTAAGAGTAGGGCAGAAGGAAATAAACGCCAAACCTGTTACTCAAGGTATGGGAAGCAAAATCACTGGAATGCATGTAAGATGTTACTGACATGAAATTTTGAACACTAGATGGAGTTGTTATGAAATTATGTATGCTTCTCAATAGCTAACTAAATGTATTTGGTATGTACAACAACCTAACTGAATTCCTAAGACTTGGTATGAAGGGAGAGATAGTTTAAATGCATGTATCAAATGGATCAGTGGACTTAAAATTTACTAAGCTATGAAGTAATTTTTCTGAAATTTGATGCATACGCTCCTGATGAATCAATAATAAATATTATAAGGGTGTCAACTTCGCTCCTTAGGGTTGGGTGAGATATCATTAAAATATGTATATAAGAAATAGACCGATCGTAATTAAATAAGATTCAAATCTCATAATGTCGAACTAAAAATAAGGTAGTATTAAATTTTATACCTTTAAACTAGCAATTCTTATATATACATAAATTTATTTCATGTATTTTGAATACGGCTCTAATTATTTGGACCAAGTTTTTTACTTAAAGTTTTGTTTTTTAATTTTATCTATGTAAGTATTATCCTGAAACAAAAACAAAAAACGCAATTTTACACACCAAAAAAACAAACACTTTTTTAGAACTAAATATTAGAGCCTTTTGTATCTGCTTTCATGGTGACAATCCCATATAGCTCCTAATAAATTTTTAAGGCACTTGCATTGTTGATGTAGAGCGATAACTTGAGGTTCTTTAAACTTTGATACTATGTCACTATAAGACAAATACGATTACGTTCACCTTATAGTAATAATGTAATTATTGGGTAAACCAATCAAATTGGCGTATAAATAACATTGCCAAATTCGGATACCAAATCAAATTTTATCTACTCGTCTTTGGTTAGACCAAGGAACTCAAAAGATTTACTTATAATACGTATTTGAAGCTAACCTGTGCTTGTTAAAATGACTAGGAAATCTTTGTGAAAAGCATTTAATTTTAATTTAAGCAGACAAGGCTAAATATTTTCTTTAAAAAAATATAATTTTATAAAGAACAAAAACTACCAAGCAAAAATCGGTCAACCAGGTACTCTTCTTCAAACACCACCTTACAAAAAGCAAAAGCTGCTTAAATATGTAGAAATTTTCTATTAGAATGCTGGAACAATTATGATGAAACTTATTTCCTCTATTGATTTAGATACTTCATTTATTGGAATTTTAGTTGAATAATGTGAAGTTCATTATTCTATCAAATCTGTGTATATAAAAAGCTAACACACGTGGTACATAATCAGTTACCAAATATGATAATAAATGGGTACTAGGAAATGATAAATGATTTTTAGAGATTACAAAACATATTGGCTGCAAATTGCCTCAAAATATTTCATTTTGGCGACTGTACATTAATTTTACGTCTCACCGTATCGTTAAGATTTCCCTATGAAAGTAAATATTCATACATTTTTAAACAATTACCTTACCAAAAATTATCTTTTTATTATTTTAAGACTGAAAAAAAAATTATCATTTTAATGATAAATATAAAACACTGATATATATGTATAAAAGCAATTACATTTCTGCTCAGCTTCTTGAAAAGAAACAATATTTATAATTCAGTTTCACACATTACCTTAAAAAGATGTTTTAAGTTCTGTGAAGGAATTCAAACAATACATCAGTCGCGTGTATTTACCAGTAATTAATTCTTACGTAATTATTTTTACTACCGTTTTTATTTCTTATTATATATATTTTTTTAATTTGCAGTATACTGATTTATTTCATGTTTTTCTGTAGTTTCAAATAACAAATTAATCGTTTAACATCCTAAAAAATCGATATACAGGGCAAACAAATTGGTTGTCAAAGGCGGCTAGTAAATTTTAATGAGAAATCAATGTTAATTATCTTCCTTTTAAATTAAATGGAAGTGAAATATTGAAATTCATTTATCATATAGCTTAATTTACCTGAAAGTTTTGCTCTCGGGAATAGTAATAATGTGTCTAATACTAGGTTAACAGTTTGAAAAACAATAAAAACTCAAAATCCACATAGAAAGCAAAGCATTTTCATCCTATTATTTCATAAATATTCCACAAAATTTTGAAAAATATATCTGTAATGAAGTTAGAGCCCTAAATGTTATATTATTTATATTAAGTATTGTTATATTTCTTGTTATCTATAAAACTTCGACATCAGAAAAAAAAACGATCGATATCAGGTCCCCAGCTGAGTATGATAATAAGTATAAACCGTGGTACCAAATTTTTCTTTGATGCCATTAATTAGGCAAATGTCGCCTCAATGCCAATTTACATTAAATTATTCGACGGACGAGGATGATGTGGTAATAATCTTCATCAGATGTGGTCACATTGGGGAGAGGAAGTGGTTCTTCAAACCTCGGAGATCGCTATCTACTTTTAATCCTACGTCGGCGAAAATTATGAGCTTCGTTCGCAAAAATCCTCGCCATTTTGGAAAGTATATAAGTAAAGTTGACTATCACAGAACTGATCATTTAAATTCTGTCTTAAAGTTATTATATAGTAAGGAGACGGAATTAGTAAATTTTGTTCGAATGTCTGAAGATCAAATGACTTAACTCAGCAGAATAGTAGATAATTGTTTCCAATCATCGAACATTTAACTTTAGTTGCACTTCTTCGACAGGCATTAAGTAAACCAGGTGGCACATTTTCTCTAGTGGCTTTTGTCAATCAGGTTGGAAATCAACAAGAAGACTGAGAACTTATATGAATTTTTACATCCAGCGATTGCTTAGATAATTTGGTTGAAAATTATATTATCATAAATTGACTATTCCGACTTACCCGAAGGTACACGGAAAAAAACGAAAAACTGGGACAGCAACACTGATGAAAATTGTGCTAGAGCCCAAATAGTCATTACTGGCCCCTACCTTTCAAGTAGGTAGCATGTCCCGTCATCGGGAGGTTATAGTCAACCCCGAATCATTTTTGTAACCCTCAAAGCAGCAAGAATCAACCATCAAACCGACCGTTAACACCGTTCTCTCATAACACCGTTTCTCTCATTTTTGAGTTACCCTCATTGAAATAAATTGTAAGGAATACTTAAGAAAATTAACATTATTTATCGATTCGAATCTTTTTTTTTTCAACATTAAATTTTCTATATTTCCTAATTTATTATACTGTATATCATTACAATAATTTCTTGACTAAAATCTGAATAACTGTTGATTTTGTAATAGCAGAAGCCGATGCTGTCTTCAATCTATTGAACTGTAGCTATACTAAATGTTGCTTTGTTATAATAGGAATTTATTTAACTGCAAAAAAAAATCTGATTTTGAAATATAATTCATTAAAACTCAGTTATTTAATTAATATAATATTAAATATTTCCGATTGGCGTTTGTCAACAGAAATTTTATATATATAATTGCATCTTATCCACAATGAATAATTAACTTAAAAACTAACTTGTCGAATCATTTTTTACCTATATTATTAAAATTTCATTTATAATACTATGATTGTAAAATCGATATTCAAATTTTCTTTTCCTTTTGTCAAGCATTTCAAAGCAGCAACTATACTATTCCAAATATTTCTGAATTTTGTAAGTTATGAATGATCTATAAATAAGATTATAATTTATAAAGCGAAGTTTAATTTTTTTAAATTGATAGAATAGAAATATTTTCTACCTGAAACAAATTCTGTTTAAAAATTCTTTCTACCAAATTTTGTGTAAAATACCAATAATAAAACCAAAGCATAAAACTCGATTTTTTTTTCTTAGAAATATATCAGGACTTTTTTTCTGGCCTGAAAATTTCGACAAAGATGCATTTAAAAACTCATAACTCATAGCGGACAAAAAAAATGTAAATTCCATTGCAGATTGGATCTTTCGAATGTTTCAGCTCAGCAAATAGAAGAAAACAAAATAGCATTGTGCTGTCTAAAGCAGATTTTAACGCTCTATGCATTTTGGGGGGTCACTCTTCTTTTCAATGTCGAAAAGAGAGTATCACAAAGTGCGGATCCGTCAATTGAAGAAATTCGATGTACAGGTTTTGATTTGTGTAGTGAGCGATTCTTTTCGTCGATGTCTTGTCAAGAAGGTGCAAAAAACAAATCACAAAGTAACACAATATTAAGTTTATTAGCTTTAAACTACTTCTAATAAGCAGGCGATGAAAAATGCTCCCACTGTTCGTGGATCTTCAAATTTGTATCTTTACAGAATAATCAGGAATTATATAGAAGTTTATAGAATGTTCTAGAAGCTTCTATTACATTAACAAATGAAGAACAAGTTTAAATTAATGTCGCCTGGCTGACCACGCTCTTCGCCAACTCGTACTTTCCTTCTCAGCCACACTAACTATGATGTGCAGATCCTTTTGCGCAATATTTTATCTTATACTAATGAAGAGTTTAAATGAACGTTTTCACTAATTTTTATGACGAAAAATAGCATAATTAAAGGTACAGTTGATTTCCTTCATTTCCTCTTTCAATCCCAAGTTTCGACAATGCCATCATCAAAGAAAGTAGTTTTTGAGAATTAATAAAAGTGGAGGGAGGTTAATTTTTTCTTGCATAAAGTATGGGACTTTTACAAGATTTAAAACCTAATCTCAAATATTTGTTAAATTGTAACCTCTATTTGTAGTATGTAACCTCTTTTCTAAGAATTTACCAATGAAACTGTATTTGGGAACAGATTTTAGTGAAACATGGCAGTTAATAATTCAATTCAATTATATTAACGTGAAGTTTTTAAGCAACATTAGGGCTATTTTGAGACGAACCTCGTAATTTTGAATCTCTGTCAGATGACGAGAAGGACACCTAAGCTGGAATCCTCTTATCCTAATTTCCATACCATACCAGGTACTCGTATGGCTGGGAAAGTGCTAGCGAGAGGACAACGATTCTTCGATAGAACCGGATTTCGAACAAGAAACTTTACCAACGAATATTGTCAGATAATCGTAAAAATCTAACTTTTCAGCTAAACAGTATCTGTTGGTTAAGGATTAAAAAAAAATATTTTGCAACTGCCAGACAAATGTTACTAAAGCTAATTTTGCTTTGCCTTTTTATTATGTTTATCATTAAACAATTCTTCATTTGGTATTTACAAGAAGAAAATGTGAGCATTGTATTAGGTTATCAATTTTTACTTTCTCGTGTCCAAAATATACAAAGAGAAATTATTGTAATCTTTAAAAAAATTCGAATTCAAAATTTTGGCGAATCTCCACGTTTCAAACATCTTTGAATTCAAAAGAAAAAAATTCTGGAATTATATCTGTCGTTTGCGAAAGCAATGTTCTAAGATAGAGTTTATTATCTAATCTTAACACCATTCAAATTTCTGTATTCGTTTATTCGTTAAGATGTATGGATTTCTATCAAACACTGAAAAAAACTCCATTCCAAGGAACTTTGACTTAGAATTCAAATGAACACGATAAATAAAAAAAAATTTTAAATCCATATTGGTAAAATTTGTTGAACAATTTAAGCATCTACAATATAGATTATTAAAATCAAATTTTGAATCCAAATTATCAAGGACTGACCGTCCGTCGATTTCTTCAATTGTTTGAATATAAACACAGTAACACAAAAATCCAACCACTTTCTTGTTTTATTCCAAATACGCAAAACATAGCACAAATCTTTTTTCAAAACTTAAAACATATCTTCATTCTTGTTCTTCCGTCAAAACGTTCGTTCAAAAGTAATTTCTAATAAGCAACGTCTCCGGATACTTCTCAATCTCTGAAACTTTTCAACGTTTATTGAATGAACTCTCTTGGAATTCGGAGATAACGATCTCTGTTGCCAAAAATCCCTTTTTCACCCCCTTTCAATCAATCAATAAAATCAACGCAATCATTTGCAAAGTTTTTGCAATGTTTTTTTTTAGAACTAAAAAAATTAAATTCGGAACGTGATCTTGTTAGAAAAATTGTTTTTTGCACCATGTTATTTAAGTTGTAGTTTCGTTTTTTCTTCCTGTTATTCCAGATTCCAATTGTTTGCTTTAATCAGACAACAATAAAAAATCACATCGAATGTGCATACTCGATTTTCTTCATTATACTACGAAGTACACATTTTTCATGAACGAAATCCTCAAAATAAAATTCTGAGCTTTTATGGCGTTGATGATTTTGATCAAAATTCATAACTTTTAACCTATTGAAGGACAAGAAATCCTTTGTGAGAGAATATGTGCGAATGTTTCTGAAGTTCAAAACTAATTATATGTCAAAAGCCAGTGGGATCCTGAAATTTTCACATACACTCTCTAATAAAGATATTATTCTCTTCCCTCTTGCATAAAAACCGTGAACCATGGGTAAGGGCGTGAGTGTTACAAACGCTCACATTTTATTTTCAATTTTATGCTTCGTAATTTCAAAAAAAATTATTATCAGATATGCATTTTGGTTGTTTTCTTATTAATTTTTTCGACCGATTACAATTAAAATTCAAAGCAGAACTCGAATTTTACAAACAAGATTCCATACAATTTCACTTGTTGCATATATGTAAAAGTACAAATGAACGTTTATAGATTCGATTCAAAATTTGACACTAAATGTTGTAATTGTGCCCCAAATTTTGTTCATCCATATCGTTGTTTAGTTATTATAGTGTTCACTTTCTCTCAGAAGACACTCTCCCTCCAATGAGTCTTACTCAAAATTTGATATAAATCAACAAATTTAGTATAAAAATATATCGAATATCATCCATCTAGTAGAGCTTCCTCATGATTTGTCGAGTTCACAGACACATAAGCATGATATGGTTTCACGAATATGGGTTTCGGACTCCATTAAGCCTGAGGAATTGAGATACTTCATAATTCCGAGACCAAACTTTTTGACGATTATCATTTTATCATAAACAATAGAGAACCAATACTGCTTTCCCTTTGTTCTTGTATTTCAGTGTTTTTTTTTTTTTTTTTTGCTGTTTTTGTTTACGAAATGTACAAAATAAAATATCGTTATCACCAAAAAAACTTGAACTTGAGATTTTGATATAGTTCTACGTTATGTATCATCCTGACTTTGAAAAACAAGTTTTTGGTACTAAGATTTCTTTCTGTCTACTGAAAAATGCGGTAAGCCAAGAGGGTGGAATTCGTAATATGTTTTTGTATGATATTTATAGATTTATATCAAATTTTAAATGAAATCCTTTCAAAGTCTGTCTGGCTGACGAAATAAAAATTTCTATTCCAGTAGCACACGTATATTGTATAATATTGAATATTTAGTAGTATAATATAATATTGTACAATATTGAGCAACATTCTGTACTACTTGGGTACGATAAATATAGAGCGGATTACGCTACATAAATAAAATTTGGTATGTCGGTTTAACATCTAAAATATAGATCTATTTCCAATTTGAAATCAGATCCGTTAAGGAGTTTATGCCTCTCTATATGCATGCAAGCACGATAACTTAAAAATCTAACTATTGGGTTGGTGCATGATTATCAGGCGTTTCTTTAATGAGCTATAAATTTCATAAAAATTAAAAATATTTTATGGATTAATGAATGAAAATATTCTTCTATTTTTAGGTTGTAAAAATGTACTTCGATAATTAAATATATATTCGTCATCTTATTTTGTACTACTTTGAGAAAAGATGGAAAGCAGCGCTGTCATTTCGCGATCTCAACGAACTTTTTGATAAGACCACAATCCACGAAAGTCGATGAAAGGAATAGTTATCTTGTTTCAAATATGGCGACAATAGCTTGGAAGGTAAACGGCCGATCATCGGATTTCGACAATCAGGCACTTTTGGTTGCAGTGAAAGGGGACGAAAGCTTGGCAACTCAAATGCTGGCCGACATCTTCACTGTGGAGTATTCAACCGTCATTCGTCGTATCATAAAACTTGAAAAAAATATGGAAATTGATCAGAGGGATACCCCACAAACTCAAAACAATAAAGCCGAACGTGTCTGAATTTTCACCGATTTGCTTCAATGAAATGAGAGGTTTCATTTCTGAAAGATCTTGTCACTGGGAATGAATTATGGCCTCTCTTCAAAAACCTCAAAAGAAAGGTCTGCGTTTCACCAGGAATTACACCATAAGAAATAATGAAGTACCTGCACGGAAAGAAGACAATGTAGCTTGTTTGGTCGGACAGAAGAGGAATCATCCATTGGAAAATCATAGAATCGCCCATCTTCCAAGCAAATAGGAAGCAGTCATTTAAGTAGACGGTGACAATGCTCCGAATTAATCATTTAAAAAGGTTAGTGTTCAATTTTTATGTTTCCTTTTTCATAATAAATAGTGTTCAAGAACACCTGGTACTATTGTTTAAAAACGCCTGATAAGTATGCATCAACCCAATAGTTTTTAATTATTTCAAATTATTAAAACCTAACTAGTTTAGTTTAAACCTAATTTAAGTCATATATTTAGTTTCTAAAGGACAGATCCTTATTTTTTTTAAATCAGTTAAAGACTGTTCGTCTAAATATTATCACTCATGCAAACACAATCAAATAAATGAAATTTGATATTTCATCTTTTGTTAAAATCGATTGAAAAAAAAGGCTCCGAGGCTTAAATTTCATGATATTGTAAGTTCACTTTTTTTTATATTTCATGCAATCTTCATAGATATTAAACAGAATCCTACTTCTACATATATACCCTAAACAAAGGGATACATGTTAAGAAAAGAATATGATTTTAATGACTTGAGTTAGAAGTGGTGTAAGGAGATTTATTTGACATTAAATATAATCAGTATTTCCAGCGAACCAGCAGATTTCTAAAAATAACTTGTATTAAATAGCTAGTATTAGTATTGTTTAGGTTTTTTTACAACACAAATAAAGGCGAACCATCTGCATGGCAAAGGTGGGCAGTGTATCATATTTTTCAATTCCTTTTTTATGAAAATAATAGTTCCTGTTTTTTACTCTTGGATATATTGGGTTTTTCTTCTATGTCTATTTATCAAACTTCTAAATCAATAATTAAAACTGGCTGATTTATGAAAATAAAAGAATATTACTAGGAAAATGTTGTTTTAGATCTTTCTGTCCATCATTTTAAAGAAAATATCAGTTTTAGTCCAATCTATGTTCGGAATCACTCCAAGGCAAATCAAATTAATTAATCAAATGAATACGCTCGGGCGCGCGAGTGTGCATGTGGGTGTATTTAGGGCACTACACAATAGACCATACGATCTAGAGCGCTCTTGGTGTGTACATATTTACTTTGGACGATGGAAAGTAAATATGTACATAAAAAAAAACTCCTAGATGGGAGTTTTTTTTTAACTTTAATTAAAAATTAATCTAACATTTGTAACAATTTTTCTGCGATAATTTCCGAAAATATTACAGCATAAAACTGTTTTTTAAATCCTCTTAAAAATGACTTTTTTTTCATTGATAACAATGTTTTAACCTATAAATTAAGTTTCTATTTTCAAAGAATTTTTTTAAAAAGCTGTAACTCTATTTTACACAGTTAATTTCTCACGAAATGATAATAGAATTTAACCTGCAAGAGCACGTTAAGAGTGTACCAGTGCTTTGCCGTCACTTTATTAAAACTCAAACGGAATGATTAAATTAACTCTTATCGGAAATTAAACCGAGGAAAGTGTTTAGCACGTATTGAAATGGTAGCTTAATATTATGAAATAGGTGATATTTTCCACATAATTCCACAACAGCTAATTGCAAATCAGAGATATATATAGTACAATGAACAAATAATCGTAAGGCTTCTGTAATAGAGCGATTTACGTAACGTTTGAAGTTTAAATATAGTTGGCTGATAAGTTATAAAGAGAGTAAGGTACGTAATTATTTAATTGAAAATTTTAGAAAGCGTTACTCATGACGAACCAGCTGGTCACCAGAGGCAGCTAATTATAAAATATTAATTTTTGAAAACTATGTATGAAAAATTATTTGGATAAATATTTTTATTATAAAGCTCCATGTGTGCGCGTTGCCGCTCTACAGGTCAGACCGTTGGACCTACAGCTACCAAATTCCGCACGTGTATAACTTTGGGGCGAAAATGCTCACCTTGGAGCGATTTTTCCGAATTTTTAATTAGAATTTTAATTAGATTTTTTTCTGCCATTACTTTCAAAAATATTATAGCGCAAAATTGATTTTTACATCGTATTATAGATATTTAAAAATATATCTTTTTAGTGATACTAATATTTTGATAAACAAATTTAATTTCTATTTTTAGTGAATATTTTAAAAAATAATTTTATTATATTTTTCAACAATAAAAAAAAAACTTAAGCTGCGTGTGTGAGTCACGAGTGAACTAACTCAGTCTTTAAAACTGATTTATAAGTATTTGAATATCACTATTCAATAAAAGAGTGGAATCTGAAAAATGTTTGCTTCTCCACTTTAATGTAATAAGGAATTTTTGAGGGAGCTGACAGATAATTAGCGAAACATATAGTACAATACGAGCTTAAGACCTTTATAAATGCAATGAGTGTGCTATACCAGGGCTTCTTAAACTTTTTTATATAGCGACCCCCTTCAAGCTTAGGAAATTTTAAACGACCCCCTCCTCCATATAATGAAATATATATTAACCGTAGATGTAATATCGCACTATTTTACAATGTAAATAAAATAAGGATTAAAGAATACGTACCCATTCATTTCACATATATATAATTGGAAACGTTGACGGGATATCGGTCGTAATAAAACACAATAAATAGAATGACATAAAACTATATATATATTTATTCAATAGAAAAAATAAACTTTTGTAACAATTTTTTTATAAGAAAACATAAAACTATATCTATATATTCAATAGAAAAAATAAATTTTTGTAACAATTTTTTTAATAAAAACATATTATTAACATCAAACAATATTAATGTGACGGATGTGATTGTTTATTTTTACACAAATAATTAAATCTAGGCTCAATTTGAGTTATTGCAGGTCGTAATAAATTTTCAACGTTTATTAAAGTTGAACGGTATTTTGATTTTATGCAAGTTAATGTGGAAAAGGCTGATTCACATAAATATGTTGCACAAAATGGCAGTAATTTGTTCATTGCCATTTCCGATAGTAGGGGATATTCTGATTTGATTTCTATCAATTCATGTACAGGCACTTGAGAAAATCTGAGTCGCAAGGTAGTATCACTTGTTAATTCGGCAAATTCTTCTTGTGCTTTGAAGTTTAAAAAATTAATTTCTTCCATTTCAATTGAAAATGGATTGCAAATCCATTGTTATGTATCGATATCATTGGGAAAATACCTATGCATGTAAACTTCCATATCCTTCAAATGATTAACTATAATTTTTGTTATAGGAGTATCTTTTTTTGAAATATTGTTACTAATTATATACTCGTCAGTAAATGGAAACATTTCGAGCGATCCACTTTCCACTCTGTTCTTCCATATAAGAATTTTTTTAACAAAGGCCTCAAGTTTATTTTTTAACATAAACATATTAACGCAGACTCCCTGCATTGATAAATTCATATCATTGATTTTATCAAAAATATCTGCCAAATAGCATAGCTTGAGAAGCCATAAATTATCGTGAAAATAATCGGCCAAATTAGAATTTTGCTCTGTTAGAAATATAAGAACTTCATCTTTTAAAGTTAATAATCGTTTCAAACTTCGACCTCTTGATAGCCACCTAACTTCAGCATGTAGCAATAAACTTGTATAATCCGAATCCATATCAATGCACAAATTTTTAAACAATCGACTATTAAGTGCTCGACTTTTAATAAAGTTAATGATTTTGACTGCATCAAAAAACACAGTGTTTAATTCTGGTGCAATTTTTTTAACAAATGCCTCTCGGTGAATCATACAATGTGTAAATGTAATATGATCATTTCCAGCTTTAACAAATGCTGTAAAAACAAGATCTTGTCCGGTCATTGCTGCAGCACCGTCCGTGCACACACCAACACAATTTTTCCAATTTAATCCTTCTTTTTCAAAAAACTCATTTACTTTTTTATATATATCTTTTCCACGAGTATGACCTTCCAGAGGACGACAAAACAGTATATCTTCATGAATGCTTCCCTCATAAATATATCTTACAAAAAGTAACAACTGTGCTATTTTTGAAATGTCTGTCGACTCGTCCAGTTGTATTGCAAACTTTGAGCTGTCTTTAAGCCTCATAAGAAGCTGTTGAAATTGATCATTGCTAATGTCTGAAATTCTTTTGGACACAGTGTCATTTGATAATGGAATTTTACTAATTTCAGCAGCATACTGTTTTCCATGAACAATTTCAGACATTCTTATAGCTGCAGGTAGTAAAAGTTGCTCTCCAATAGTAAAAGGCTTTTTCGTTTTTGCTATCAAATACGAAACTTCATACGATGCCAATAGATATTTATCATTCAAAGTAACATACTTCTCCAAAGTGTTCTTTTCTTTATTTGATGTTTGCAAAAGACGCTCAAAATATTCTATTGGCTTTTTTGATAACGTTGCATGTTTAGTATTCAAATGTCATTGCAGTTTTGACGGTTTCATGCTTTCTGCAGCCAAAACTTCTTTGCAAATTAAGCACACTGGTTGTTCTTCATTGTTGTGAGAAGAGCATGTGAAGCCATACTGCAAATATGAATCGTCATATTTTTTTTTTTTTTTGTTTGTTTTTGTTTTGCTAGAAGTCGGATTTGAAGCACTGCAACTTGGTTGTGACGGCGTGGCAGACTTATTAGTTGGAATTTTAATTAGCCATTTATCCATGATGGTTAAATAATAATAAATAATTAAACAAAATGTAGTTGAACTGTAACGTAATAATTAAAAACACCAACTGAAAATTACACAGTAAATACACACATGTCACTATGAAGACAAAGCTGAGTCCAAACTGAAGTACAAACAGAAAAATAACTTCACTCGAATCTTTACCAGTGCAATGACAACAAATTACGATCAGATCAACCCCGACGCATGGCGTGTTCAAAGTGTGCAGCGCACAAAGGCACCGTATCACAAAGACGGCGAAAAAGAAGCTTTCATTTAATTTTTTTTATTATTCTTTTATAAAAATAATATGCCGATTCGCCTAGCCTAGCTTGATTATGCTTCCGTATTGTATGTGTAAGCTGTAAGGTGACGCGGCGTCTGGGTACTTATAATCACTAAGTTATCTTGCAAACACTGACGCCGGCGACCAGACATCAATGTCGAACGTTCAGTTGAAAATCGAGGAGCGCGTTGTATTTATTATTTTAAATGCTACTTCCATATTTTCATTTATAGGCCCTACATAACAGTTTTGCATTGCCACTTTTTTCAAAAAATAGTTATAATAAAACTACAATAGTATTTTGTATGATTTTTATTTGTATTTATATTTGTACGTAGTGTGTATACTAATTTTAAAATTTTATTTATAATGATTGAAAAGTATCAGATCTTTGCGACCCCCTTTCAGTAGTCTCGCGACCCCCAGGGGGGTCGCGACCCACAGTTTAAGAAGCCCTGTGCTATACGATTATCAAAATTTGAACTTTAAAAATATTTTAATGACGTAATTATTAAAAGAAAAGTAAATTTTTAATTGACAGTGACGTTACAGAAAGTATTTAACTGACGATTTCAAAGAGTACTAAGATTGGCTAACCGGCTGATCACCAAAGGCAGCTAGTTGTAAAAATATGAAGCAGTCTGAAGATAGTTATAGTTAGGGAGTTAAACTGAAACAATCTTAATGTTGGGCTAATTATAAATAAGTGTTTGCTCAAGTAATTATGTGTTTTGATTTTCATTGATATTTTCCAATTATTTTGCATGTAATTTCTAATTTTTATGAATTAAAAAAAATTGAATGCAAACTTTATAAATTCATTTCATTATTATATTTAAATCTGAAAAAGATATGAAACCGTATGAAATTAAAAAACTTAAATATTTAATTATCTTTTTTAAGTATTTAATTATATGAAAAGAATTATTGTGTGTTATTTTTAGCTAATTTGAAGAAATTTTTCTTGTTTTTTCTCTCATAAAACATTTTCCCTAAACATCTAAACTCCATATTTAGATTCTTAAAAAAATCAATACTTGTTTTGGCAGAATGATATTTTATGTGTAATAATTTCAATTTTTCATTTATCATTGCGATCATTTTACATACAGATATTATGTAAAATGAGAAAAAGGTAGTAATTCATGTATTAAAAACTAAATCTTTTCTAAAATTTTAAAAATTTCAACAGAAGTACATAATTGTTATTATTCGGTTCTTTGACCAGCCTTATACTAATATGAATATAAATTGAATATTTACTTTGACAATATTGAAAAGGCCCAAACATCCATTCAATTGACTTCAGCCATGATGCCCGGATGTCACTGTGAAATTTCTTCCTCTTTATTTAAGTATCCGAGAAAGATTGAATACTTTTTCAAAGGATGTTCGATCATCTTTTGATTCAAAAAGATCTACTTATTAAGATCTCATTCATTTACCAACTAATTAAAAAAATGGTAATTATTCCGTTTTTGAGTGATTTTTCTTATATATGAAAGAGAAACTTCGGAAGTTTGGAATTCTAAGAACTCTGTTTAGTTCGAATGATCTCAGAAATGAAAAGGTTGTTTGCGTATTACTCCCCTGAGCAAATATCAAATTGAAGGGGTTTTAATATAAAACATAAAAAATTGTGCATTTCGTAGATAAAGTTTGCACAATACTAATTTATTTCACAGAGAGAATAAATAAGACAAAAAGTCGGGCAAAAAAATATGAAATATTATTTAATCATTCAAACTTGCCTTATATTTCTAGTAACTTTCGACTTTATTCCTAACCCGGAAATTAAAATAAGAAGATACCATCCACTTATAATCCAAATAATATCTGGACAGGGGAGATTTCCTGCAAGTATGCATATTTCCAAAGATTTGGAAAAACGCAGGAAAATAAATGCATTTGTGGAGAAATTGGTACTATTTACTACTATTTAAAAGAATGTATTAAAATTTGAGTTAAGAAAAAAACCTGAAGATTGAAAATAATGATTTAAGTTCTGTACTGATGATACCAGGTAATCTCAAAACCCTGAAGGATATGATGCTAAAGATTGATAGTTTCATTCCAACTGTTTGAGAGAGCAGATGGGGAGAAAGACAACTATTTACAATCCCGAAAGGAATGTTAGTTTGACTGTTCGGTCAATGTAAGGTTGGACAATACTTAATCAGCAGTCTACCACAACAAATCCTGTCGATACTGCTACGTTCAGTGGTGGAGGGGTGGTCGGCTGTATACAAGAAGTAGTATGAGTCTCCAGTCAAGTCAGGGACAAAACTTTGATTACGAGCCAGAACTGATTCAATATAATACTTTTTGTAACTCTAATGTCATTTTTTATACTCTAGAGCAACTTTATTAAAATTATTTAAAATATCTGAATGAATTTTATAAACTTTCATGTTAGAATTTGCATTAACTTAATTATATGTTTCCTCATGAGGTTTCGGAGAATAAAGAATTAAAGAATTTTTGACTAGGAAATGTAAATAAAAGGTTACGAATAACGCTCTAGATTATACAAAATATTCTATGGTATTTTTATGTTGTTATTGTTCTATACTGTGAATGCCTCAAAATATGAAGGTATCATATCTATATCATAGAGTATTTTGTGCTAATAAAAATATTAAAATTTATAATAACTGCTGAAAAATATTTTTAAATAACTGCATGATATTATAAAATATTATGAATAAAAAATAATAATGAATGCGGCTCCAGAGATATTTTATAAGTTACTAATTAAAATTAAATTTAAAACTTTCATTAAAATAAAATTCTTAAAAAAATCCTCTGGGATAAGCTATTCTTCTAGCTTTTGAATCTTTAGTCCCATTATAATGAGATTCAATATAATAAATATGAAATTATAAATGTTTATCAACAAATCATAATAGATTTTGCATTGGTTTATATCGATAAATGTCGAAATTATTACATCTTTGTAATTATATTATATAGCATGATATGCTACCATCTATTGATGCCCAGAATAGGATCACTTTTAGATAAAGCTTTATGATTTCGAAAATGTGCTTCTTCCTTTAACAACTAAGGAATGTTTCGCTTTTTAAAAGCTATATTTAATTTTCAAT
>JAPMOQ010047061.1:105-27113 GCA_026543055.1 Argiope trifasciata
ATAAAATAACAACAAACAAATATTCATTTTTGTATATTAGATTTGTGCATTCTTTTAGAATTGCAAAAGGTGGTATTTTTTCAGAATGGTAAACTCATTTGATACCCACACTATTACTACCTTCTACTCTAAACACTATCACTACCTCTACTCTTATAAAATAACAACAAACAAATATTCATTTTTGTTTATTAGATTTGAGTATTCTTTTAGAATTGCAAAAGTTGGTATTTTTTCAGAATGGTAATAAAAGAAACTATTTAGTATATCACGTGATGCATTTAATATTCGTTCAAAATTCTCAAATATAATTTTAGAAAATGTGATTAAAACATCTTGCTTTGAAATTGATTGAACACATAAAATATACTTATGCCATAAAATCGTTAATATAGTTGTAAAGATAATTTTTGATAATTAAGATGGTACAAAATTATTTGTACTACAATATTTTTGGTAGTTACTGCGAAAAACGCTAAAATTTAATCAAAATTTTAAAAAACCCACAGTTGGTTTCCCCAAAACATTCTTACCTCTTAGAGTTGTTACCTCTGAGAATGACTTACATGACATTCACCTACTATAGCTACAAAATATTAACCTTTAACTTGGACTTAGCATTTCTACAGAATCTATTGTACCCTCAGCGTGTTATTTGAATATTAATCCTTGATAAACAGATGTGATTGAGATTCGAAATTTTTTATTTAATTTTTGATAACTGTATTATCTCTGCAACCATTCCGTAGGTGTAAAAAATAAGCTAACCATGTTTCATCGCAGTCGAAGGAACAGTTTAGGAAGGCATAAGAGACATACAAACATTCATTTTTATTTATATAGATAAGGAACATATAAGATACTGAAGCACTTTAAATGATTTTTTGCACTTTTAATTTTACTTTTACTTCATTGTATATTTAAAATTAAAAATTCAGTTATTCGATGATAGAGTTAGAATTGTCACTGTATGCTAAGGGGTTAAGTAAGTAAATCACACTCTCTCATAAAAAAATCCTGTTGACTAACAAGCGCTTTCTTGTTAGTGAGTTTCTTAAATTTAACTATATTAGTAATTTCCATTTATATACATTTTTTATGAAAACTTTGTCATTAGTTCTTTGATATTATTAAGATTATTTCCATTCTAATATAGAGCTTCTAAATTTCTTTTAATTCCTTATGCACCATACGAGAATTTCAGAATTGTGTATTCCTAAAAAATTAGAAGTTTTGTTCCTTCTGTCTTAATTCAGTTTAATTACATTCTGATTCTATCACAAATCAACACGAGTATTATATTGGGACAGACACTGGCATTTTGAAACGGTTAAATGACGAGGACGACACTCTTGCCTGTTTCATTTCTTTTAAATTTCTTGATTCATTTCTTCTAAAATCAAAAGCATGATGACCATTCAGATTTAACGTGCATTATTCCCGCATGCAGATTAGACCTTTAAATTGAATCAATTTTCAAATCCGAAAAACCTTGGTTTCACAGTCAAAATTTCACCATAAAGCAACGGTGGTTCAACATTTCATAACAAAAATTAATGGAATCAGTTTGTGATTGGTCATAGGGTTCATTCATGCTGCGCCATAAAATCATAAAGATCCTGACGGCTCATCTCATTCTACATTTAAATGCGCATCGTTTTGTATTGTTTTGTGACATCATGACTTCAAATAATTCCAAAAATGACTAGGCACATCTGCATTGACATATTACAAGTGAATTAAATTTTAACTCCTTTGCATGATTTGTTTTGTATGATTTGTTTGACTGAATGTATGATTTGTTTGACTGAATGGCAGAATTTTACAAATTTATATTCAAAAAAAATTTTAAGCAATTAATTTCAAATACAAAAATCACTTGGTCAGCATTTGAGAATTGCTTCAATTCTTAAAAAATAAATATTCCAAACAAGCTCTGATCATGTAAATCAAACAATGGTGGCGAAAAAAATGTAACCTGATATTAGATATGTAGAGCATTTATACGTTTAAATTATACAGCAGCATATTAAAATCAGTAAATATTTGTCGTACATATTATTTAATATGCACTTATATTTAATATTTTGATAACATAAATGCCTACCTATTAAATAAGCACAAATAAAATAAACTTCACATTTTAATTTCTTCATTTCATAAATATAACATGTAATTAAGTGTTTTGAGGCAGTTCATTGAAAAAAATTCATTTCATTCCTTTAATAAAAACAAAAATATTAATTAATAACTCTTCGTGATATCAACTGTTAATCACATTAACCGTAACATAAATTTCAAGTAGTCTACTTTTCCCACTTTTTCACTTTTAATGTTCTTGCAGAATTCATCTAATGTGTTTCTTCAACATTTCTTACACTTTAATGTTTTTCAACAATAAAAGTATCTTTGTATATTTGTACAAAATTGAATACCATAAAAGGAACCATTTTATTGAAATGAAATTTTCATTAATGAATAGCTAATTTTTCATTCTAATATTTTGTAAAAGCAATATTTATAAGATATTTTCAAAGAGAGAGAGAGAGAACAGAAAAAATTGCTGTAATTTCTAATAGAAGTTTTGAAGGCAGTAATTTTAACCTAATTTAATAAACTTCAGAATACAATTAAAATCAAAAATTGTTGCCAAACTATTTAAAGAAATGAAAAAAAAATTTAAAAAATAAAATTAAAGCAGTTTAAAGTCTCAACCGTTGCTTAGCAACCAAAAATTAATAATTTTACTACTTCATTAGGCAATAATTTTTTAAAAACTAAATGCTATTCTTAGGATTGAAAATTAATTTCGAAGGATTGTTAAAAGTCGAGTAAAATTCACTGACAACGAATTAATGTTATTTAAAAGACATTTTATGTTCTTTAAAATAAAGTAAAAATTATTTTGCTTCAATGAATATTTTCAAACTTATTTGCGAAAAATAAGAAAGTTATTTTTTTACTATATTTTTGCAAATTAATTATATATCCTGTGAGTTATTTATGGCTGAAAAGTGAAAATAGCGTAATTGACTAAGAAATGTTTGCCAGAATATGTGTAAATTTGAAGTTCAATTGAGTAGATATTATTGTGACTGACAGACAAATGTAAATATTTTCTCCTTTATATTACAGATATATTTCAGGCTTAAATTTTTAAATTCCATGAATAATAATATTTCAAACATTCCTGCATTCAATTTCTACTATTAGTTTACACTCTTTCTATGAATATCTTGTTAACATTTTCAGTCGTTAATGGAATAATTTTTATTCATCTACTTGAATTGATATACATTTTTTTAACTTGTAGTGTATGACACTTGATGTTAGAGCAGCTTTTTTTTTCAAATATCAATTAATTAATTGTTTTCAGTAACTTCTATTTGGTGGCGGAAATCGCCAAAAGGTAGCCAAGTTTGTCCCCCAAACTCTAAGATTACTGAAGCGACACCCGATCATAAATAAAATAAGACGTATATGAATAATATAAAAAATGTATAGGAATTGAACTTTGGACTTTTTATATTACTTGTTTATATGTATATATAAATTTCGAGTTTAGAGTCGAGTAAAGTTATCTTGATGTCGTTCTTTCAATGAATTTAGTAACAAGTCATTTGAAATCAAGTAGCAAAGAATTTGCCGCACGTTTCCCATTGCATCCAGAAATAAAAGAACTTCGAAAAACATCACGTTGATTCTTTCTTTTAGATCGAAAAGACCTTTTAGATCACTCATTAATGACCATCAAACACTTTTTTTAATCTTTTCCACTTGACCCCACGCCAGTTACCCTTCAATACTTTCGGCTAACAACAGGTTCGAATACATTTTAAGTCTATTCTTCAACTAATAAAAGGCCTTTCTCTCAATATCGACATCTGACAATCATTCGAAATGGTGCAAGCATTCTACCAGAGTAGATATTTGTACTGTTCTACGCCATGTGAAAATTGGCTGACTTACAGTAATACCACACGATTTTGTCATAAGCAGTTAGAGATCTGAAGAACACGTGAAAGAATTAAGATCCAACACTATAAACAAATGTACATTTTGTAATGTTTAATTTTAATCTATGTTAAATAATTTATTAGTCCCGATTCTTTGCATTAACAGTGTAATTAAACAGTGAATATTAGCCCAGCGTCTATTAAAATTTTTCTCTCTCGCCTGATCTTGAGGACGGTGGTGACTGTTACCACAGAGGTTTTAATATTTGGTATTTATGCTTAGTAAAGTGTTCATGCGATACGCCGTGAGATATGTAACAGAGTCACCTGGTAACAAATAATAGAGTTAGGATTCTCATACAAAATTTAAAAAAAAAAACAAAAAAAAAAACAGTACCTTCGATTCAGTAAAAAATAACATTTGGATGTAATAATGGTTAAAAATGGAAAAAAACGATAAAAAAGGTTATTCAATCATAATTTTACCAAAAAGATTAAATTAAAAAAAAACTTTTTTTAATCGAACGTAATTTTTATTTATATTTGTTTAATTTACGCGTTTATAACAGCATTTAAAAGAAATTTATTGAAATCTCTTCTTTAAGTGAGGCGTTAACGGAGTAATGTCCGATAGTCTTACATAACCTAAGCCTCACCCACCCTAATAATTTTCAACATTTCCTACTATATCATGATGATTGACCCTTAAAATGGAATATATGGTCTGAGATTAAAACATAAAATGACAAAGAGGTAATCAGCAGAAAAAGGAAATAATTGTAGCATTTGGCGTTTGATTCTGAGATCATCATGATAACATGCTAAGCAGGATATATTCCTTTTCACTGAAAAAGGAAGCACTCGTTGAGTTTCATGTTTTTGAAATCAAGCAATGAGTTTTTTTTTTCAAAAAGTATTAAGTGGCTCATATCATAATGTTGTTCAGGCATTAAGAGACTACAACAGGTGGTTGGGTACTCTATTGATTTTTTTATATATAGGCTATTTTAAACTTGCTTGCCATTCAGGAGCTGCTGTTTCATTTCAAAACATAGAAGAAAAATGAAGACAGAAAAAACTTGAATTTAAGCTGGCATTTTTTTTTTTTTTTTTTTTCATTTTTAAGTTGATATTAAAATCTTTTCATTTCAATGTGATAAAAATCCTTCAATCATTATGCAGAGTTATATACCAAATTTAACAAATAATAATTTGGTGGGGAAGCAAAGAAACTGGCAGAGAAAGAATTTATACCTTCATTAATTAAAATATTATTCAAAATTTGTTCGCTTTATGGAAGGTGCAAACACTTACTTACACTATTTTTAAATATAAAAAATTGACTTAACATGGGTAACAATTATATTTTAGGGAAATATTTTTAATTATATTATTTATTTTATTTTAATCTAATTTTAATACATTTTGCAGATTCAGTTTTAAATATAATTTTATTGTGATATGAAGCAAGATTGTGAATAATTATTGTAAATATTTTAATATCTAATGAGATCAAGTAAAATAAATATTAGATTTTTCAACTAATTAACTATTTTGTAAACAGATTTAAAATATTGGAGAGGATTTTTTCAATACTTTCAAACAGTCTCTCTTTTTGTGAGTATTTGTGAAAAAAGTTTTTAGACACCTAACACAGCATTCAATACAAATAGTTGCAGGGCAGTTAAATATAAAACATTGATTTAAAAGTTTAAATATCCTTTGAAACCAGGTAATAGTCTCCTCCAAACAGGGCCCGACTAAGGCAGGAGCATATGGGGCAGTTGGCCTGGGGCCCCACATTAAGAGGGCCCCTAAGACGTTCCTATATAAGCCCACATAATGGGGGGGGGTTAGACGTTCTAAAAAAGATACCAGAGACAAGTTCTATACGTGGCCCTTCATTCTAAAATTGTGACATACTAAAGTAGTGGAGAAAAGGGGGCCCCCCATAGACGTTCTTGTCCTAGTCCCCAATTGGGCTAAATAGGGCTCTGCCAACAAACTTTTCTTGCATATTCTTTGATAAAAGTGTTCTCCCAGATAATGCTTTGCGTGTTATTGGCGTTGTGTATTGTTGAGGCTCGAACTTGGAACGTTGAGATTCATAGCCATCTAACGTAACCCCTAGAAAAAATTGTATACTCTTGTCCGGAAGTTATTATCTGGCTTATGAACTTGCTACCACAGCGACCAATATTTATAAAATGGCGTGATTTCAGCATTCTTACTGAATCTATCCTGTTGGAGTGATATTTGGTGATTAATCTCTGGCATGTCAGAAATAGTATCCGAAATTGAATCTGTGTTTTATATGAATTATTTCAAACCAATATAAACAAAGATCCGATACTGATCTATTCTTGTGGTCACAAAGTCCCATGATAATATATTTAAGTCATAGCGTCTTTAGATGCTATCACGATTATATGTTTCTAAAACTGCAACCCTTGGATTTCGCTAAAATTTGATAAGTATTTAGTCCATAAAGGCTAAATATTTGTGCCGAATTTTATCTCTTTAGTTATTTTCATTTTATAGTTATCGTGATAAATGATATTCGAACAGCCGGACAGACAAACAGACTTCCTCTGAGCGTAGTTTTGTCAAATTTGTATAGAAATGTACAAATTTGAGAAAAAGACCATACATCTACTTTCAACTATCTAACTGAAAGCATTTTTGGGTCATCTTTGAAGCAAGTATTTTCCAAAAAGTTGTTTTTCAAACTCAGAAAGGTCTAAAATATTTAGATTCGTCAAAGTCTTAGGTTCAAATTTTTAACGATTGCTATATTTTTTGTATAGCACATATAATATGAATTTTTAAAAAACTAAATTTTTTTTAAATCACGGAATTCCTGTGTACCTGTCCATGAGCAAAATAACTACAGAATAAACAGAAAAATCTACTGGAATAAAATTTGGTTTGTATAACACTAAAAATCTAAATTTTTTATGAAATAAACTTTTGGAATAAGTATCCTCCCTTGTGTGTATTTGAAATAAGTAAAGTTAGTTCATATGAAATGAATGGATTTTAATAAATGATCTTTTTACTAAAATTGTTGCTATGTGTTCTATTTAAAATTAAATCTGTCAGTGAATAGGCTAGACATTAGTCTGTCTATCAGTGCATATTTTCTTTCAAAAATGAAACGAGGGGTTGAACTAAACTTTCGTAGGTATCCTTGACACAGAAATCGATATTATGCATTAATATTTTCAAATATTCATCCAAAATTATCTGCTAAAATTGATCTGAAGATTTATAGAGGATTATCCAAATATCGACCATCTGCAATTTAGACTTTCAATAGAAAAACATTTTATTTTTAGACAACAACATAACATTTTATTCAATACATAGAAATTTTAACAATTTCTATGTATTGAATAAAATGTTATAAATCGAAAAAAATTGTTTGTATTTTTATTGTAATCAAAACAGACATTTTTCTTATGAGATAGAGTATTAATACAATAAGAAAAAAGTTTCGCCAAATTTTGCTGCAATAGAAATTCTAGGCATGCCGGTAACAAAATAGTAATTATAATTTTCTGGTGAGTCGTATTGCATTCAAGGCTTAAGTTTTGCAATCAAGTATCAGTCTCATCATCTGACCCTAATTCCAATTGATGAGGTCTCTCCCTAAATATATCCGACATTAAAGCCATCACTTGGAACCGAGACGTTAATCTACTTAAATAAGGATTATCAACCATAACGGAGTCATATTGGAGAATGCCTACATTTCCTTGACAAGCGGTAAAATACATATGTCAAGTTCTTTTGGGCATTTTTAATGGAAGGGGGAGAGTACTTATATGAGGATAAACAAACCACTACTAAAAATTTCAAAATTTTCTTCCATGTGTAATAGTTAATCAACAAAAGTACAAAAAAATTGAAGCTTAATTAGTCTATTTTCTAGAGTATATCTTTCGTAATCCTTAAAAAATTGTGTCTATTGCTGTTTTAAATATTGCAAAAGTCAAGCAGAAATTTATCATACAGTTTTTAGACAGAAGAGATTTTTCCTTTTTGGACATCAAGATATTTCCTTTAAATAAAAAAAAACAATATAATGGACTTATTTATATCGACTTGACGGCTTGAGTTTTAAACATCAAAATACTGGTAGCTTAATCATTGATAATTCTTTCTATCTTTATAACAATCTATATAATATCTAATGTGTGCTAAAAACAAATATTTTCAACAGACTGCTTAATTTCTGTATTAATTAATAAAAAAGATCTTCTGATTAAAAAAACTCTATATGAAGGCTCCAATAATTTATATAAAATCACTAAAAAAAGAACTAAAATTTAATTTTATATTGAAATTATTAAGTAAAAACATCTTTTTGTTTACATAAAAAAAAATCTTCCTTCTTTTTAATAAATCATGATTAAATTATGCTTATAATGTTCTTTATCCTATTTAGTTTTCAGGAAAAAATGATGTGTCTCGAGGTAGCTGCAGATTACAGAATCCTCTGTCAAGATGAACCAGAGTTGTCCATTCCACTAAAAGAGCTACAATACATCAAATTACGGGGATCATAGTCAAGGAGCAAATGCGAGAATGACTGAACAAACTGCTTAACTGACTATACTTTATTCTATAGGCTATGGAAACTAAAGGCTATTTTAACTATAGGCTATGGGCCTATTCCTAAATATTTTTAGACCAAACGATATTGCAACTAATACAGAAATGCGGATTTTGCAATTGTTTGCCATCAAATGGCGTCAAAGAAGAAAAATTTTAATTCGTTCTTTTGTTTGAGGTATGTGAGGAATATTGCAATTTACCCCACTGTTTTCGAGGGTTCATCGTAATGACAGTGATAAAAATTAAATTCGAATATTAAATCAAATTTGGAGACACTGGCACCTTTTTTATGATTTTATTGATGTAATTTAATTCTTCAATGATTATAAATATTTTGCTTCCAGCACTTCTTGTTTCCATAAATATTTGATTGTTTTTCTAAAATTTTGCTTCGGAATAGGAATCACTTTTTGTGAAACGGGAAGGAAGACGTGAAACCGTAAAATGAACAGATTGAAATGCCTCTGTTTAAATTTTTCTTTTAAAGAGATTCTAATTTCAAAAATCGTAAGGTATTTAGTACTATTTCTAATAAATATTTCAATATTTTTTTTAATTTACAATGCAACATAAGGTTTTTAATCTGATTGATATAAGCCTCAAAATTGTCTATCTATCCGGAAAAAAGCAAAATATATTCTGAAATCTCGCAAAATGTTAGAATTTTAAAGTGCGGATGAACACATCCTTTTTATAAACTTCGAATTTAATATGTTACACTATAGGTGAGAATAACTAGTTATGAGAAAAATTCATAACTAGTACTACAGGCTACATGCAATAAAATCAATAATTTTAGAACAATGCAGTATTTTATTTTTTTCTGTGCAATTTTACCAAGAACTACGAAATAAGAATATTGCAATTAATATCTAATTTCATCACTGTAATTCAGATGTATCAAACTAAACAGTATAAAGTTTAAAGCATAATTTGAATATTCAAATTGTAAATTTAAAATTTCAACAGAAACTAAACTATCTTTTTTATAAAACTTCTTTATTTTCAGCTGTAGAAAAAAAGTTGTCATAAAGTAGAAATTAAAAAACATGCAAAAATGAGGAAAATAGCGACCTAATAAGCTGTAATTACCCCCCAAAAATGAATAAAACAATTAACTTACCAACACCATAATGAAATCCTCCAACACATCCCTGGATTGTCGCCAAAAGTCCAACCGGTGCCAACTCTGCACCGTAAGTCGCCGCAGCAACCCACATCAGATGATAGGTGAAGGCTTCCATGGCTTCGAAAGGAATACACCACCAAGGATTGTAGATGTACGAATAACCGAAGAATCGAATGAAGTAGAACAGTAAGGCCAGCAGCAGAAGATTCACTTGTCCCACTTTTCGAACGAACCAATCAGATTCGTGTAAAAATGGCAGTCCAACGATAGCCCCTGTTGTTAAGGTGAGACCAAGCAAGAAGTTGGGGCTTCCCAAATCCATTAGGTACCAAAACAAAAATGATTCGACGAAACCCCACATGGCCCCTAGCCAGAAGACCACAATCATGAGGGCAATTACAGGTGGCACTTGTAGAAGTTTTTTGAAATTCTTGATGACATTTTCTGCTGGTGGTGGTACATCCACGCTCAACATCCACACCGCTATTGCAGTACAAACAGCAAGAACATTGTAGAAGTGGAAAGCAGGAGAATAGTCCATGTATCCTCTGTGTTCACTTAGTAAATCGACAAGAAATCCAGTAACTGGGGAAAACACTGCTTGTGCTAGAATAGCCCAGAATCTCTGTCTACCATACTGACCACCGTGAGCTTCAACCATAGCGAGGGCAGTGGCGTCAAGTAAAGTCAAACAAATAGAAGCAAAAATGTTAAACAAAATACGCAGAAAGAAATATAACCAAAACGTTAGGACGCGATTTCCTACTGTCCGGACACAGCGATTTATATGAGGAAACGTTCCATTATCATCGTCTGGTAGCTGCTGGAAGTTGCATTTTATGGTACAATTCCCACCTGCTTTATTTACAGCTATAGGACACATACTTTTGAGAAGATCTTCGTAAGGAACATCAACATCAAGTAAAGGTATGACTCCTGCTACCCGGTATTGGCAAGTAGACCTTTCAGTGTACGGTTCTTGCAATTTCATTTGGATTGTGAAGTTGTTTTCCATTAGAGGATACCTTAAATCATCATTTATGAAACAATAACCATGAGTATGATTACACAACTCGTTTGCGTGTAGGTACTCAGAATCCAAAACTCCTGGACAATAAACGGAACAGCCAAGTAAGCGCATGGGGTTGGATCGATCGGTGTGGAACACGTCACATGGACCTCCCCAGCACTTTTCCACAGCGACATGAGGTAAAACGACCGGTCCACAGTGCAAGTTGATGTCGGGATGTTCCATTCGAGGATTCGGAGCAGGTGGTACGAACAGGATTGCTGTAGCAAATGCCACCGATGAGAGGACTGAGATCATGAGCACGTCCTTGTAGCGCCCTAGTTTGTCGGCTATCATACCTGCCAGTGGCGTGCATACCAACTGCGTTACTGGCAGGAAAGTGTAGATGATGGCTGTCTCTTCTACTGTAATGCCAAGCTCTTTCATGTGTATCGTCATGTAAGGAATGAGAGATGATGAAGCTGAAAAGAAACGAAGGAAAAAAAGGTTCTCAAATAAAACATTTTCAGACAAAATGCAAAAATTTTCAGACCAAATGTTGAAGTTTTGATGCTATATTTATGGTCTATTTAGAATTACAAGCTGATTCTACTCTTTTAAGAAAAATAATTAAAATATTTGAACCTCAAGAAAAAAATGAAAAAGTATGAAATAATTTACCCATAAACAAGGTACCATGAAAACATTTTTTAAAATCTAGAATACTTAGCATATTAAATTCGAATAAGCAAATTCAATAAGAATAAGCCTATTTAACAAGAATAAACATTTTTTCTAACATATTTAATTAACAGAATTTTTTAACATTATTTAAAATACTAAAAGATATTTTATTTTTAGAATTATCATTCAATGTTCTAAAATACTTAAAATCATTATTGATCGATCGCTTTATCTGTAAAGAGAATATATTACATTTAGTTTTTTTTTTTTAAATTAAAACTACGGACAAAAGTTTATTTCGATACAAAATGAAGAAGGAAGTCACATAGCTCGATTTCATAACGCAGTAGTTAAATAAAATAAGAAACTGATTAAAGAATAGAATTTATTTATTTTTTCTAGTTAAATTACAGGCAAGGAACAGAAATGAAAATTTGTTATTTATCCCAAAAATTTCTAAAAATAACATGGCTGTAGACAAAAAGTCAATGCCTGTCGATTTTCAGTCGTCTGGTTTCAGAGCACAGTACAGCAGGTTTCATGTTCTGTCAAATTATACAATGAAGGGAATCAAGTATATATTTTGAATCACATTAAAAACATATTTCAGTATACCAAGTATAGTATTATATCACCTAGAATATAATTTTTCAATCCTGCAAATATTCAATATCTAGTTTGTAAAGCTTTCTTTTGATTAACCTTTTATGCTTCAAAGTCATTGCTGATGGACTTTTCTAATTTCTGGAAATATTCTTTCGACATTTTTTCGTGCAAAACCACAAGGTCTTTCTGTTTGTTTGCGTTACTACTGAATTTTTCTTTCTGTCAAAAGAATAGAATTTGCATTTTAAAACATCATTTATTCATAGTGACTGACTGATAGGACGAAATTTTAGCACTGATATGTGTATACACATTCATAACTAACTTCAACTATTCATAACTCTATTCATCTAACTTTTGAATTGTCCCATTTTTGAACTATCTCATTAGCAGGCACATGAAGGTATGGACAATAAAATGCCAATGATACATGTAGTGATTGGATTTTCGAGGCATACAGAAATAAGCGTTCATAGATGGCGCTAGTTTACAGTGATTGGATTTTGAAGCGTTATTAAATGAATGTGGATAGATGGCGCTAGGAATTAAGAGAGAGTTCGTTCGAATGTTAGTTTTTTGAGAAGGAGTTACTGAGCAGAGTAACTCCAACGAATCTGAAATAAATTTGTTAAGTTTTTCTATTTGCCTACTCATATCTAAGCACTCACGAACCAGACACGACAATACATTTTATCGATAAATTCATATATAGTATCTATAATACATATACAGTGTCTCACAAAAGTGATGGGACACTTGTGCTTTACAAAAGAAAAATGTAATAAAATAAATAAATAAACATGTACAAATTTTTTGTGGGTGTATTTCATACTTAAATTTTGTAACAATTATTACATAACATACATTTTGTCAAAATATTAAAATATTAATTTAATAAAAATATAATTGTTTAGAACGGAGCAAAAATTAGCTCACATAAGTGATGGGACACCATTAGATATGCAACAAAAATCGTCTGAAATAAGCAATAAAAATATTTTGGGGTTTTTTATTTTTACTCAAAAGCAATTGGCAATAATATATAAAATCGTCTGCAGTATTTCTATCCAGATTGCTTTGGAATTTTTGTGTTTTTTAGCTCTGTGCAGCCATGAATGCTAAACAAAAAGAAACTTCGCCTGAAATTCGAAAATTAATTATTAATTTGCATATTGAACGTGGAAAATCTATTAGAGAAACTTCTGAAACAGTTCATTTGAGTCATTCAACAGTTTTCAACATCATTAAACGATATAAAAAGAATCATATAATTCAGGATAAAAGAAGACCTGGCCGACCATCAAAGCTATCTAATGGATTAAAGCGAATTATCGTTCGAATTATTAAAAAAAATCCAAGAATGAGTGCTCCTAAAGTTGCTGTTGATTTACAAGCATTATATGGAGTAACTGTTAATCCTGAGACTATTAGAGTAATTCTATCTGCTAGATATCACGGTAGAGTAGCCAGGAAAAAATTCTTCGTAAGTGAAAAGATTAGAAAACTCAGACTGGCATTCGCAAAATCCTACATAAATAAGAATTCTGATTTCTGGAATAAAGTTATATTTGCTGATGAGAGCAAATTTAATATATTTGTTTCTGACGGTAGAATCTTGGTGTGGAGAAAACACAGGGAAGAATTTCGTAAAGAGAACTTGGTGCCAACAGTAAAACATGGTGGAGGAGGAGTTATGGTATGGGGATGTATGTCGTCCGCTGGAGTCGGAAATCTTGTTTTTATTGACAGTATAATGAATCAGTACAAGTATATCGACATTTTAAAGCAAAATGTGAAATCTTCAGCACGAAAATTGAACCTTCATAACGATTTTAAATTCTACCAGGATAATGATCCCAAGCACACTGCTTTGAACGTTAGACTGGCTGCTGTATAACTGTCCTGAAATAATAAAAACACCACCACAATCTCCTGACTTAAATCTCATACAGAGTATTTGGCAAGAATTTAAAAAGTAAAGTTTTTGGATAAATATTTGATGGAAAAGTAAGTGTCCCATCACTTATGTGAGCCATTTTTTTGCTCCTTTCTAAATAACTGTATAATTTATTAAATTTATTTTAATATTTTGACAAAATGTATATAATGTAATAATCGTTACTAACTTTAAATATAAAACACACCCCAAAATTTGTTGTATATGTTTATTTATTTTATTACATTTTCCTTTTGTAAAGCACATGTGTCCCATCACTTTTGTGAGACACAGTACATATGCTAAATTGCATCTATGTTTCTTGCATTTTTAAGTTCACATAATTGTACGCTCACAGGCAGACATTTTTTTCTTGCCCGAAATTCCATCCAAATTTGATAGAAGGCTTTAGTTTTGGTGTAAAAATTATGCCGTCTTTGAACAATAAATGACAGAAATGGTGGCGTTTATTGTGTGTGTCTATTTTTGTCTAAAATGAATTGTATGACACAATACGATTCTGACACAATACGATACTCTTACGCAAAATAAATGAATAAAGAATCAGAACTATTATTTGTTCATTATGAAAAAAAGGATAAAGATTTTTCTTTTGTTTATAAACTTTAAAAAACTGACATAAATGCCATTGCCTTATTAAGACCTTGGATTGTTGAGTTAACATGCCCACAGGCGAGCAGACATAATATACAAATAAAATTTCAGACAATGTCTAGAACGTAAAGATTCATCAACATATCGAATGCTTTATTTTATAAACTTGCACAATTTTCTGTTTGCAGATTTTGAACACAAGGAAGCAAAAAAATACTAATAAATAAATAAAAATTTTAAAAAACACTGAAAGTATATGCAATATCTTCAATCTCAGCCATCACTTCACAGACTTTTAACTGTAAGGGGAAAAAAACTTTTAAGGACAAATACTTAAAAATTGACAGTAAATTTATTTAGCCTTTCTCTTTATGGCTTTTTAAACGAACGTCGAAAGTATCTTTCTCATTAACTTAAGATTCGCATGCCGATAAAGGAATCGAACTATCATCAATCCTTTCTTTCAAGCACTTCTGACGCTCGAATCAGAGTGTAAAGTCCCTTGCCTTCCTAGTTTAGATAAGATAGTACAACAGTACTTTAATTCTGGCAGTCACAGTTAAGGCTGACGATGTTTGTATATAAAGTGCTCATTTTTTGCTTAGCAGAACACGGAACTTTGATACAGAATTAATGGGCTGTTATTTACAAATTGATCGACTCTTTTATCGGTTAATGGATGACAAGGGGGGGAAATATAAACATAAAATGTGGCCATCAGGATTTATGACCGTGATATTCACACCTTTTGAAACAAATGAAGGGCACCCGGCTTTTATTTAAAAAGTGAGCAAGTGCTATCAGCAAGAATTCTTTAGAAGCATTTACATTGCGAAACAATAAAAGTTTCACCAAAAAGAATTAACTTTACTGAAATGCAATTGCAAATTTTTATAATAATCGTTTGCATTCCAGTATTAAAATTTACATTGTTATAATATGTTAGTATAAAAAAGTGTATAAAGATGATTTGCTTATGTAAGTAGAATTAAATATATTGTTTAAATCTGAAATATATTCCTGTCTTGCAAAGTAGAACTAAATTTTGCAAGATATGAGATAAATTTTGCAATATGTCTTTATTATAAAAATATTTCAATTTTTTAATCACATGAGCAACTTATTTTTTTTTAATTTTTATTAATTAATTTATTTATTTTGCACTTCAACTCTTAGAAAAGAATTTTTTTTCCTATTAAACGGCAAGTGATTATTAGATCAAACATTAATGTATTCTGGAAAAATTGTCGTTTGATTAAGAATTGTTCCTGTGAAAGTAAATTCGTTTTGCAATGCAAAACCTGCTTTTTTTAGTTCAATAAAATAATTTTTTTATATAAATTATTTAGTTTTTTTTTTCATTCGTTTTATTTTTTAGACAATTTGAATAAATTTCAATCTTTACAGACATCCGCAATTTTTTGTGATTTTTATTTACAGTTAATTAGCGATTCGAACAGTCATAACTATATAAGTAAGTACTTGTGATAGAAATAATTTGTAAACACAAGAAAAACTGACCAAACTTTTTAATGTGCATTTTCTGTTTTACAATGCTACACAAAGAGAACGAAGCTATTTCGTTCTTTTTGTACACAAAGAGAAAGGAAAATATTGAATTCAGGAAATTGATCAATTTCACCATTTTTACGAACACTATACTATCCGAAAACAGATCATATGTTTATGTTTGCCAATCAAACCAACCACACAAAAATGCAACAAAACAGCAGAAAATTTGATACGTATTCCAAAAACCAAAACTGCAGATTTCTATTAAATTTTGGATGAAATCTTGCAGAATGGAAAGAGATAAAGAAGTAGTGAGATGAAATTTGATATATTTTTTATTGCCTGAATTATAGTTAATAGCAAACTGAAAAGAAAATTCAATTCCCAATTGGTTATTCTGACCATTACTATTTTTTACTCTTTTCCTATATATGTAGAATTAAACGCAAAAAGTTGCATTAAAACAGATCTACGCAGAGAAAATTTTATTTAAGTATTAAATGAAAAGTTGAGAAAGAAGGGGTTTAAAATATTCAATTATCTACCTTAAGTGAAATGCATAACCAGGAAGGATATAAACTTTAAAAAGAATACCAACATTTAAAGAGAAGAATGCTGAAGTTGGCCATGTCATCTAACACCAATTACTATGTCAGGCATAACTTCAAACGTGAAATGCAACGTGAAAACTTTTTTTTATTTATCTGTAAATTTCACAAATGTTAAACTGGATCCTTTTCATTAGCTTTCAATTATGAAAAAAATTGCCTTCTTAAATATTTGATAAATAATGGACACTGTTTGAATTTTAGGGAATTTATCGTTGCAAATCAAGAAAAACTTTTTTTAAACAAATTGCCGAAATTCAGTAAATGAAATCACACAACTATAAAATTGACATGATAAAAAAGATAATTTTTGGAATTTTGAAACGCACCATATATTGTCGGAATTAAAACCGTAATAACTGCCATTTTATATTTTTGAACATTTGAAATTTTAATTAAAATTTCAGAAAAAAATCGCTGCAAAATACACATTCTCAGCCTTCAAGATATAAACATGAAAAATTTAGTAGATCTAGATCAAAGGTCAGATCTGTAGATCGCTAGCATACACCTTCAGGCTATCATCTTCATTATTAGTATGGATAAAATAACAAATCCACATCAGAAATTTTTATTAAATATACTTACCGCCATACCAGCAAAAGAGCACCATTTTCAGTGGGAAAAGTGACCTGTTAATTCGTGGGCACCTCATTTTCAGATGACTTTTTTAATAAACCTGAAATAAAGAAAAATTCTTATAAAAATACAATATAAGCAAAAAAAATAATAAGATCCAAAGGGATAAGAGCATAATGGGACAAATGGGATGGATTTAAGAATTTAATTTTACAAATGATGAAAAGGTTCCTTTTCATCATTTGTAAAATTATGCTCTTAAATTTACAGTTGATTGAAAATTTCTGTTAGGTTAATGTTAAATAAACTCATTGTGATATATCTATTGCTTACATAGTTTTGAATAATGCAATATAATTGCTACTGAAAATATCAAAATGTAGAGAGCACATGACATATGTTAACAGCTTGATACCATGGACCATCCAACACATGATATTATGCCACGCATGAGTATATCAAATCGAGAAGGGAAAGAGGGGTAACGAAATATTGCGGTTTCATGTTAGAATAAAAATCTATTAATCTGAGATGAAACAAAGAATGTTTTACGAATTTATAACATATTATAAAATACTGTACTTTGCCATAGCATAATTAGGCCTGATGTAAATTTTTTTAAAGTTAAATTTTGGGGGAAAATTTTTATATATATTTTAATTTGATCAAAATTTTGCATTTCCCGCTTTAACATGTGCAATACAGGATAAAATTTATATATATTTAAAATGCTAAAGTACATAGCACAAAAATCACTTATTATATAGTGCCGAATAGTAACAGTCAAATACTATACGACTGTTTAACATTATAAAAAGGAAATAATTTTAGCAAACGAGCCAACAGCCAAATGCTGCTCGCTTGATTAAAATTACCGATTTATACATTCAAATAATCACATCGTTTTATGGGACTATGGAGCATGCAAAATTTTCTTTTTTCTTATCAGTCAAATTTCGTGGAGTGAAAAATAAAAATCTTATTAATCTTGACTAAAGATTGAACTGAAATTCCCTGGACTATGAAAAGAGTAGTGAATGAAAAATTATAGCTTATACTTTCATGCCACTAATAGCAGTATGTAGGTTACTGCAGTCATTAGTCATCTAGAACGTTATTTGTCATTTTTCCGTTAAATAGAATTCTTTGGATATTAAACATCATTTCTCGGACTTTGGAGCTTATGGCGCTGTCCATTCCTTATCTACAGACTTAATAATCAGAAAAATGTAGTCAAAGTAAATATAGTTAATAATATTTTTCTTTTTTGCTCTACGAATTCTGACTGATAAGAAGTTAATACTTTGTCTCAATTTTATAGCAGAACGCATTTTCCCAATTCAGTTTAAAGCGATGAAACTACTAATGCGAGAGGCTGAAAAAGATATGTGTAAGCAAAATTTGACTAGAGTAGAAGTCATTTATATTAATAAAGTCAATAGAAGTGGTATCCCTAAAACTTTCTCTTATAAACTTTAATATAAGTATATGTGTATTATTAACTTATGGCCATTGACAAAAACTAAATTACGAAGTCAGTATATCGGCTTGGAAACTTTGACTTTATTCTTCGTTTTTTCAATTACTACTATCAGTTCACACTCTCCCTATATATATTTATTAATATATCTTGTTCAATTTTCCCATCGTTAATAAAATACTTTTCATTCCCCCACTTGAGTTCAAATACATTTTTTAAAACTTGTAGAGGATGACACTTCATGTTAATACTGTATTTTTTCAATTACTAATTCGTACATTAAATTTAATTTATTTTTAATACTTTAAATAGAGTTTTAGCAGTTTGTAATGAAAATTGAAATCGACAGACAGCAGCTCTATCGGTAAAATGTGGGAATTTTTCACGTGATGATGAAGAATGCGAGTTCAATTCTTATGAAAATCAATCATTTTTTAATACTTAATTTTGATAATCATTTAATAAAAAATAACTAAAATAAAAATTCTTTGTTCACCTGAGTAGGAATTGAATTAATTTTTTTATATTACTTGTTTGTTTGGTTTTTTAGAGGGGGATAGAGTACGTTGTTCGAAAAAATACTATTAATAAACAGTGCCAGAACATCAAATGCACATTTTAAACTTTTTTCGACCGATTGAAAAAAAAATTGATAAAGACCTACACTTTTAGTCACAAGATCACATACCAAATTCATTTAAATCCTTTCACTTTATTTAAGCTATTTTGTTTAAACGCCTGTAAAAGTAAAGGATGACAGATGGTCAATTCTTTGATAATTTTAGTTTAAAATTTAGCAGAAATCTATGTTTTATCTATGTCGTTCTTTACGTTTTATGGTTTAAAACAGTGACATTTAGTATGTGATTTTATGACTACAATTATAATTCCATGTATAATTTCGTTTCCACTCAAAATATAATTTAAATAAATAAATAAAATTTCGTTTCCAATAAAAGGCTTCCGAAATTAATTTTCGCAAGACATTTTCAGTAATACTGAAAAATTCATGCTAAAAACCAAAATTTTAGAATTATTTTAAAATAAATATTTCAGACTTAATACGCATAACTCACAGATTTGTACACTCCTACAACAAAACTACTACATTTGTAAATTTGTGTAGAATAATTTTGTACACTCACAAATTTGTTGATTTACCTTTTACGAAAAACATTCGTTTGTATATCTTTTTTTTTTGTATTAACAGATTTTTCTCCCCTCGTATTTGCAGTTTTTTTTATTAACATTTGATAATATGTCCAGCTAAACGGTTTGTAAACAATATCTCAGATACGATTATCATAAATTAACTAACGAAAGTTAAAGGTAGGAAATCTCGGAGAGTGTATAACTTATAAAAAATCAATTATCATTAGTGGTACACTTTAGAGGCAAGTATACAATAACATTAGATTATTTGTTTTCTTGCAACAGGGTTTGCTCTGATCATTACGCTCGCAAACACTCATATCAAAATAAATGACTAAAATCGACGTTTGGAACAAATAGAACATCTCTAACAAAAAAAAGATGTTAATACCAAACAAAATATAAAGAAGTGCTGATATTAACAATAATCTTCAGGAGTCTGTGAAGGGAGAACAAAATTGCAGACTACAGCTCATTAATCTTAGCTGTTTATTCAAAGTTAAATTTATTCCCACATCAAATTCAGTCATTATAAACATTAAAAAAAAATAATTGCTTCAGTTGCTAAACGTCAAAACAAATAGGAATTTCGCAACTAATAATGACGCCGACTAAAATGGCGGAAGTATTTTTTTAATGCATTCCAGTCGTACAGAGGAGGTTGGACAATTATGTATTATTATGCCTAGATTGACAACAAGAGATATTCGAGAATTATCTTTATTTTCTTTGGATATGAATGACGACACATGCATTAAATTGATGTAAATATGATATGAATTTTAAGGCTTTTATTATACTGAATAAAGGAGAGAAAGAATTCATTATACTACTTTTAAATAATTTTTCTCAAAATGTTATAAAAGATTTTGTTCCTAATTCAATAAAGCGTTCAACACTTTAAAATTGTTTTGCTCTCATATATAACTTCTTTCTATTTCTGACACATAAGCAACTATATTCAATAATACGGAAAATTCTGAAAACAAATGTTGACCATCTGCCTGTCTATTTGTTTCTTTGTTCGTATATTCGCGAACATGATAACCAAAAAAACTATTTAAATAAAAGAAATGAAACAAGTTGTGATCTTGTTAATGAGATTTTTGTCAAGCTCTATGGAATTTTAGTCCCAGATAGTTCAAAGAAAATGCATGGGGTCTCTTTTCTATACACTTCGAACAAAAATAGTTTTCATGCGTAGGAAAACATCAGAGTACTCGCAAAATTCGTGGCCTGCACCAAGATACCCAGTTTCCTGAGAGAAGGGATAACAGATTGAAGGTATGCGGGAAGTTTTAGGGGAGACGTTTTAATCATAATGCTCACATGCATACGGTTGACCATACAATTGACAAATTTCCCACTAAAGGCTTCTAGCAATTAGAAATTACCCAATTTTATGTAAATACCATGTTGCCATTTGTGTTCTTTATCAAGTTCACAGACGAACATATATAATTCCAAAACTGAGGTTTTCATATACAGAGAAGTTTAAAAAGTAGAGATCCAAAATTTCGCAAATGAATGCTTGGACGCTTAAAATTCTTCATTTATAAGAAATTTTTTTAAAAAGGGTTATTTTATCATTCGATTATCATATTGCTTCCAATAAAGATACTATTATTAGCAAATGGACAAAAATTACTAAGCCTGTGCGTTGAAAAACTTTTTAGCAATAACAGTATACAAAAAGCAATGAAAATTGCTTTCATCAATAACGCTGATCATAATCTGACGATACCTTTGTATTTGATATCGTATGGTGAGTGGGCGTAGTACAATTAGAAAGACTAATGTATAATAGAATAAAGTGTTTTATCCCTTGAAATATGGATAGCAAATGCAAAACTAAGGTGTATTTATATAAAAAAAATTGTAGTACTTCGCTGCATTAGTAAATAACAAATAAAATCAAAACAGTAATGGAGCTCTATAGAGACTGCGACGATCAAACACAGAACTGAATCATCATTTGTACGTATCTGTTAACGTAATGTTCCTGGAAGATTTGGAATTTCACGTAAGGACCACTAAATCTCAGTTCTTAATTGAGACAGCACCTTAATTCTTGTATTTTCCAGAGCTTTCACTTTTGTTTTCAAAAGTACAAAACATTGTTAAAGTACCAGAAATGCAATGTCTCTAAATGATTTATAAGACGTCAGAGTCATTGACCTAGCATTCATTTAGACTATCCGTTATATTATATAACTAAGTATTATGGGGAAGAGTATTACTGAATCGTAACAGTATTTGTAAAATTAATGTGATGAGGTCATTCTATACGAGTAAAAAAAATATTAAAATATCTATGAATAAATATTTCACACAGTTTCCTCCTAGGGTGAAAAGAGCTCATTAAAACATTCGTACAAAATTTTAATACTTTTAATTAAAAATCAATCAAAAATCTAATGTTTTCCCTCAATGGCTTCAAAACATATTATCGCCCAAAATCATTCATGCACGACTTTAAGTTAAAAATATAAGCTTTTCAGTGACATGAATTTCATTTCCGAATTTATTTTTTATTATTTAAGCCAAAATTTTAAGAATATTTCTTGACAACAAGGCTCTTAAATATTTTTATTCATGCATATTTAAATAAAATCATTTAGAAAACATTCAATTTATTTTTAAGATCATTGTATCGTTACGATAATTAACAGTAACTTCTTTAAAAAAAACAGTAGAACCAATGTTTTAAAAAAAGCATTTCGCAAACGATATTTCGGAAAAAAAGCTCACTTTTCCCCTTTTTTTGGGTTTGAACGTTATCTTTATTTCTCGGTTTAGAGATTTTTTTGTCGATTATTTCGGAAACTTATCGGAAAAAAATTCCCATCTGTCAATAAACAAATATATATATATTTGATCTCTTTTTTGTGATTCCCAATTTCGTTTCAGAGGTTAAATAGGTACAAGTTCTAAGAATTTTTATTGTACGAATTATACTAACAAGCATTTTGTATTGGCAATATGATGGGAAAAATCGTATACACAATTTGTTTGCTTTTTTTTATCGATCGATTGAAACCTAATTTTAATACAAAACTATATTTTTAAGAAACACACATGAGAAATTTTACTTGTCTCATTCGTCGAGTCTTTTTTATGTTCGCGTGCATATGAAAGAACATACCAGTAAACAATCAGCACCCGTAATCGATTGAGTTTAAAGTTTAATACGATTCAAACTTTAAATTTTTTATCTGTTTTTATTCTTTACGTTTTTTTTAACCATCATATTTATTTGCGCACAACCATAGCCAATATAGCTTAAACTTAAAGTATAGACCATGTACCAAATTTTATTAAATGTTAAAATTTTATTAATAGAACCAAATATACCACCATGTAACAAAATAATATAGCTTAAACTTAAAGTATAGACCCTGTACCAAATTTCATTAACTCTTAACTGCACCTTTAACTTTGTATTTTCATTTGTTCAGTAAAGTGAAGCGAGAATACTTTGGAAACTGAAGTGAATTGCTTCTGGTTGCTAGCGTCCTCTTCTCAATAAAAAAATTGAGTGTCTTCGGATGTAGTAGTGTGTTTACTGAGTTGCTCTTTTTTTTTTTTAGTTTCATCAATGAATAATCAATGAGGAGAAGTATTAATATTTTTTAACTGAGATATCACCAAATACTTTGCGCACTATTTATTACAAATTTCATAAATAAAAAAAAAGAAATTCAGAAATAATTTATACATTACTGAAATCTAAATTATTATATGTCTTACCATAAACACTTAAGAAATAATTATATAAATAGGCTAAAATTCATGAATAATTTTTACACAATCGAAAATTCAGCTCTATACAGGGTGCTGCAAAACTAATGGTCCATACTAAAAGGGTGATAGATCAAGTCGAAATCAACAACTTACACCACACAACGTTTAATTTAATATCTACAAAACTTTTAATTAAGTATGAGGTCTATAAAAATGTTAAAACTTGAATTTAAAAATAATTAGGGAAAAATAGTAAAAAGTTAGAGCCTTTTTTAATGCAATCTAAGTATTGAAACGCCGAGGAATGCTCATAAATATTAACTTTTTGAACAATCAAGAAATTAAAAAGCGAGATCACAATCATCTGCAAGCGAATTTGTGATCTATAAAGAATTTCTAAAGTTTTTGAAATTTAAAGGATATCTGATTTTAAATTTAATAAATTCCGAATACATAGTGCTTGTAAATCAAATGCACACTAAGTCTATTTATTCTGAAAATATCACGAAAAAATTTGGGACTTCTAAGTTGCTTCCTATCCAGATAATGCAGCTTCGCAAGTCAATTAAAACCACTGTCGTGGCTTACGTGTAGGCAAATAAAGTTCAAGCTTTAAAAAAATAATCTTCTTTATTAAACATTTCTTTCAACTCACAACTTTCCTTTTTAAATCACACACAATTCTAAACAATCACATCGCCATCTTTCTTCTCCTTTTTTTCCCCCGTTGCCAATCCACAAAAAACAACCAAAGAAACTACTTTTATATTTTTGGTTGCCATACAGGAAATATATATAAACAAATTAAAGAATGAATTTAAATAAACATAAATTTAAAATTTAGTGACCCTGACAACCACTATGGCCTGTTTGTCTTGCTTTTGGAATCGGAGGAGTTCAAGACCTGATTCCGATGTGAAACTGTCTTGCAAGCCGTATTGAAGTTTAAATGTTCTTCCATTGGTATGGTATGGGAGTTTAAAGAAGGCAGTGTACGCTCAGATATCGTTCTCATCATATAACCGTGGTTCGAATTATGAGGTCGGTCTCAAAATAGCCCTTGTGTAGCTTTGAAACGGGACCCATTATGTAACTTTATAATTGAACGGGACGCGTCAAATTTTTGGATCATTCTTTAAAAATCAAATACACAAAATTAGATTACATTGAAAATGTCACACAAAAAAAAAGAATCAAGGACCGCAAAGTTCTGTAATCTTTAAATCGCTGCCTCCTACTCTGGGTTTAACAATGCAAGGCTTATATGCTCATAGATAACCAGGGCTTCAAGACTCATAAAATCTAATCCGGATTAAGAACGATTGCAGCATTAAATAATTCTTAACTTCCTCATTTAGAAAACATCTGGAAACTCTCAAAACGTTTTGCAAAGAGAGAGAGACGACAATTGCATAATTTATGAAATCATTTTGTCTTTTACGAAAAAAATAACAAATACGACATTTTTCAGTTCAAGGCCCTTAACAGACATTTTAGTAAAGATACAGTTATCTAAAAAGAGATATGCGTTTTACAAAGTGATTAGGGCCATTCTCTTAAATATACAATTAAAAATTGCTTGATTTATTAAATTAACCTTTAAATGAACAAAGAGTGAATTCTCAAATAATTTTTTGAATCCCATTTTTACTTCAGAAAGGTGACTATGCTTTTTAAACCTTTTGGATCCGGAATAGTCATTCGATACATAATTAACCTAATTCAAGTACTTGTTGGTAGCTCCGAAAAAATAAGCATATAAAATTGTTTTAAGTTGAATTTAATCTAAAAATTGGTCTAAATCTTCTTACTACCTGTAGATAGTACGAAAATAAATAAATAAAAAGTAAAAATGGAATCTAAGATCGCAGATTTCAAGTTATCATGTGAGAACATTATTTTAAAGTATTTGTATTAATTAATTTAAGTCATTAACCAGTTTAAACCGGTTTGAAACATTCACGAGGCTTTTCACTCTCTCTCTCTTCTCTGTCTAAAACATGATTATATATATGATTTCCAAATGATAAATTATTTACCAATACATTTTTAAACATATTTTCATATAGAATTTTTATAAAAACAATATTTTTGCAAACAAAAAATGCTATTTTCTAATTTCTGATATGATAAAACAGTTTCAAAACGGATTAATCTCAGAACAAGAGTCAGTTTCTTCAATTTTTCCCTCTGTAGAATTAACGACTTAGAAATAAATGAATAATGATTGATGAATGATTAAGAAATGAAAATCTACTCACCTCATTCCGAAGATTAATTGAATCTTACGCAAAGAAAGAAGACCTCAAAAAATATTTTTACCATTTTAATGGAACGATTAAAAACGAGCGAATTACTAATACAGAATGGACGACTGAATTGAATACAATAATCCACCGGAAACATGCATAAAGAAAATGAATAGACAAAATAATAATGAAAACTGAAGTCATTTTGTTGCTGCTTTTTCATTAACGACACTCTCGTCTGGCCGGATGAGTCAACACCCTCTATATAATGAATGAAATAAATATTATACCACTGGGAGAAAGAGAAAATACTTTTATCAAAATTGTTATTAAACGCGAGTGAAGTTTTTTTGCACACATTATAAAAATTAAATTATTTAATTTCTGCCGAAAAAAAATTTGCATTCCATGAAAATAACAGCCGCGGTGTCATAGTTCTTCGTCAACCTTTTAAAACCGAATCTACTTTCAAAGAATCATATGTAACAATAATGCGATACTGGAAAAAGCAGGTAAAACAATATATATTCGATTAAAAGATGTTGATGGATATTGCCATACATGCTTTGTTCATAGCCTACGTGATTTAGAGCTTCAATTATTCTTTGCCTACACTATTCCGTGCTTCAATTACTCATTGCCTACTCGATTTCGAGCTTCAAGAACCCTTAACCAAAATAATGTAATGCTCTCACATGATGCACCATTTCGAATGATACTCGAGATGCGTCTGATTGCAAGGTTGTTGTTTTTTCCCTTCCTGGGAGGAGACTTGACCATCCATGATTTTGCGTTCTGAAAAGAAAAGGACTGTTTTTGTTATGTGATTCTTTTTAATCTTTGAGGGGCCACCAAACTCGAATAAAATGAATTGATTACTGACAGTTATATGCGAACATGGTTGCTTTCCTATGCCAGTGATGGGAAAATTCAAGCATTTGCCATATCAGTAAATTAAGTTTCTTACTCCCTTCCCGAAAAGCATTTCCTCCTTTGATACAAAATGAGCCTTTAGGTAGATGACTAAGTTAAGAAGTTAATTTTTTGCAACAATGCGAAATATTTTTTTTAATTCAATAGTATTTATATTTGAACAAACTTCTTCATAAAATCGCTTGAATTTTATTTC
>JAPMOQ010047070.1:0-23319 GCA_026543055.1 Argiope trifasciata
AATCAATATTATTATACAATATTTGTGTGCTAATAAGGTAAGTTTAATTTAGTTCATTAACGTCTTGTTGTAAAACAACACTTGGGTTATTTCGAGATGGACCGCGTCACTCTCTAATGACGAGTAAACAGCTGAGCTGGCACCACCCCCTCCATACTAAAGGGAGTATTTTTGGCCTGACAGATTTAACGTGCAAGAGACATCCTCTCACGACTGCTCTTTGGTGGAATAAGGGCTCGATCTTGAAAACCTCATGTTCCGAAGTCGAGACCTTACCAACATTCTACCGCGGACCCTGTGTTACAAGAGATACTATTACATAGAAAATTCAGAAGATCTTAATACATCTGAAATAAATTTTGCGTATATGCAGTAATCATTAGCATTGAATAAATTTCAAGTTCATTGACAGCCCAGAGATATGCGCATAAGAACTGAATCATAGCAATTACAACATTTATCATAACTACTTGAAGAAACTTAAATCACAGTCATAATCCAGAGCTAGTTTTCTTATAAATAAACGGTGTTTACTACGGAATGTTGTTTTTGTTAGGCACCACATCGTTTTATATTACTTCCACTTTTAGATATTATAATACGATATTAATTAATAAAATAATATGATTAATTATATAATAAAATAATCATTATTATTTGTTTATTAATATATTGAAACAGTTTTGTTTTTTTACCTACTGAAATTTTACCTACGGAATTACATGTTTATTTTTTAACACTTTAACATTCTCGGTTGTATGTCTACTTGCATGCGCTTTCTTCTATAATTGCTCTTTAATTTTCAGTTATTAAATAATTAAAGTTTATCTATTTTTGTGCACATTCTGTCTGTCATTCCCAAAAAATTGACTATATTTTCAATAAATATTTCTCATTATAATAATTTTATTTTCCAAACACCATTGCCAAACTGAAGATAATCTGACAAACCTCTCAATTTTAGATAATCAATTACAATTGAAAGTACCATTCTGAAAATTTACAATTTCTTAATTTTTCCTTCATACATTACGTGCTCTATATGAAAACTATTTGTATTTAATCATTGAAACACTTTTAGATGTATCTAGGCATTTTTTCTTATGTACCCTCCATTAAAAAAGGATGATTAATAGATTCGATAGCATGCTCTATATATAAAAACAAATTAAAAGTAAACATACATCGAAAATTAGCTTATTTGAATCTTGATGGTCAGCTATCTTTATAAAAAAGGTTTTTTATCAAATTACCTAAAAAACGTTTTCTCAAGTTATTTTTTAGTGTATAGCTCTTATGAGTTCCATTTCACTAGTAAAAACTCAATAAAATACAAATCTTATATGATGGTTCAAGAAATTCATCTCAAACACAGAAAACCATTCTGCCGAATGAAGAAAATTTCATCTGAGTAGTCAGAAAGCATATTAAGAAACTACACTAATCACAATCAACTTCGAAGCCGAAAAAGCGAAAGATAGGCCACTACTACAATGGATGAAGTGTCTGAGCAATGCCAACACTATATTCCAATCACCTTGGATATCTATACTAATATAATAAATGTGAAAGTTTGGATGGATGTTTGTAACTCAATCACGCCAGAACCGCTGAACGGAATAGGATGAAATTGAGCACAAAGACAGATTATGGTCAGGAATGGAACATAGGCTACTTTTTATCCTGGTTCATGGAGTGGTTCATGTTTTATTCGTTAAAAACTAACTTTCGAACTAAAACGCTGAGGCCAAATTCCGCCAAATATGAGCAAGGCTAGAGGTGGTTTTTTTCCCCCGAAATAGAATTTACGTTAGGATTAGCATGATTTGGCGGATTATTTCAAACGAATCTACTTATTTTTAAAAGTTTGTCGTATTTAAAACCAAATGTTGTTAATGAATCGGTCTTTCGGATTCATTCTGAAGTATTTTTAAATGAAAAGAAAACTGAAAAAAAAAAGAAATAAAGAAATTCAAATAAGCATTGCGTTACCCCAACTGCACTTGAAATTTCGCACGTGATTGTTGACAACTGTGTTTTCATTCAAATTAGAAGTTTAGAAATGATGTGCATAATACTGTTGTAGGTATCTCCATCTCGATCCATAAATAGAATGGATTTGACTGGACTTGATTCGCTTATTTGTTTTAGTTCGGGTGTACAATGTAAATAAGTCCTTTTTATGTTAGTTGTGTGTTTCTGTTATCAAATTGTATTATATTATTATTATATTATATAATTGTATTATGTTATCAAATGTTATATATTATTCGTATATGCTTATACTTTTAAATGCATCGTTTTTAGGTTAGGCTCCATTTTTTTATTTGCCATTATTTGATAGTTTTTCATTTATATACATCAAAATTTAAACGCGAATAGAGTCGCAGGTAATAGCTAGTTACATATAAATCAGTTCTGGTTCTTCTGTTATGTCTTCTTTTTAGTACGTCATATATTAGTTTTATTTTTTAAAATTATGGCTTTAATTAAAACTTGTCTCTTTCGATATGAATATCATTATCGTTTTACAAACCCACGTCTATTTTTAAAAACGATCATTTCCCTAAAGAAAGAATATTTATCCTTGCACTGTTTGTTTAAGCGGAATATATTCATTTCAATGATCTGTACTAATAATAAATATGAGTGTGTGTGTGTAGGGGGGGCGTATGTATGTGTGTGTTGGCGCTATAAGGGTAAAACTGTTTGACGTAAATCTAGTAAATTTAGTACATGGATATTTTATTGGATGGGAACGTGTACGTTGGCGCGATTTTATTTTGGAATTTTCAAAGAATTTTAATGAATGAAAATTAAGTTGAATTATGTCATTTTTCCGCACTAACTTCCAAAAATATGATTACACAAAATTGAATATCATAGGTTTAATTTTTTTTAAGTTTCTAAATATATTAATTTAGTAGTTGGTCAAATGTTTGCTGAATTTTGACAATTTTTAAAAGTACTTTTTGACCGATTTCTTACCAGAAATAGTAGCCCTGAAATTCTAACTATTTTCATTGTTTTATTAAATAACCAAGTAAGTGAATTTATTTTACTTTTGAAAGCTAACGTTGCATACTGCTTAGCACCTGTGTACATTATAAAGCAAATAAAAAGCAAAGGGTGGCGGTACCCTTGTTGGTACAATGTCCGTCTCGCAACCGAAAGATTGCGAGTTCTGTCCTCGTCTCAGCCAAAAACTACTGTGTTTTCTAATGAGCGTTGGGGCACGTTCAATAGGCCTGCCCTCAAAGTTCCCATAAACTCTGGGGGTACTGAATCAGGTCTCATATTGGGATCTGAATTCTGACTTGCGAATGGATGAATGAGTTCGACCGCCCCCTCAAAAGGGTTGTGTTCGAGCAGAGTCGCATTTTCACCTGTACGGTGCTCGTTTACAACGAAAGGCGCACATCTCTGCATCCATTCGAAAGAGCTAAATCTCATTCGGGCTTGGTATGACTAAGGGGCATTAGACGCACCACCACCATTAAAAGCAAAGTTACAACACCGCGAAATTTAGTTGATGAATCATTCTACTTTTGTATTTTTAGTAGTTGTATGGTATTATAAAACTGCCTTAATAAAAAAGGTTTATGTAAACAAAGCACAGAATAAGACAATTAAAATCACGTTGCTTTAATATCAAACAGTTTGATAAAATTTCGGGCATAATATTCTATCTAAACGATTTAACTGAAATGAAACATAACAATAAGTCCGACTCACTAGCTAGCTGGTCGCCTGAGGCAACTAGTATAATATATAGTGAGAGATAACAATCACCTGCTTAGAACAATAAGTCAAGAGTGATAAAAGAGAAGCAACCGTTCAATAAGAGACGCTACTGTAAGAACGTTGGTGGATAAAAGTATGCAGTTGTATCTATGATGCGAAAAGAACAAGGAAGTTTAGCTCGAACATGAAGGTTTAGTTTTTCTTTACACTGCTGAATAGTTATAATTAAGGTATCTGACTGCATTCGAAGGAAAAAATTCTGAAGATTGGACTTTTTAAAAAAATATTGAAAACTATGGATTTTAGATGCCTTCTTAATTGTAATTCAAAATGCTATAAATGCAAAAAAATATTTCAAATTATAATATAAATTGAGAAATAAGAAAATTCGTGATAAATTTTATGATTTTTTTTTTGAAATTCTATGATATAATAAGTTAAGGTACATTATATTCATATTAAAATAATATTCGTTCTCTCCTTTATTCCCATTTTGGTTCAATTTTTGTTTTCCTGCCATTCTTAGTAGTTCTTGAGCATTAGATGTAAATTTCTATATTTATGCGTGATTTCAAAAGAAAAGGAATTTTTCATCTTGAAAAGAACTTACAACTCCAGTTGCATGTTTTAGTGAAATATGTAACTGCATTTTGACTTAAGGTATCCGACTACGTTCAAAGGATTTTTTTTGAAAAAATAGATTTTTTTAAAAAAACTATAGGTTTTAGATGTATTGTCAACTATAATGCAAAATGTTATAAACACAAAAAAAAATATTTGAAACTATAATATATTTTTAGAAATAAGAAAATGTGTAGTAAATTTTAATGCAATTTAACCAAAACGGTTAACACTCTACAAAAAATGGAAATGCAGCAATCCTATTTTTCTTTTTACACAAGTTATCGAGTACAATGATGAATGAAATGAACAAAAATCTGAGAAAACACATTGCAAAGAAGTTAAAGGCAAAAATATACGTATATATGCATTTGTATCCGTAAACTCACAATACATTATTTATGAAAACAACTAAAATTGAAAAAGTATTTCACCAACAATAAAACTTCTGGTTCAGTTCATTGCTTATATTATTTAAAAAACGCTGCATTTTTCATGCGAAAAGTTCCATTAGTTCCTCTATTATTCCTTTATTGGGTTTTGAGATATCATGTGAACGGTGGAGAATTTTTATGAAAATTAATGTTCTGAGAAAACTGAAGGACAGATTTTAGCTAAGAAGTAGGTTTTGCTTAAAATTCCCCTGAATGATAGGTCTGCCTTCCTTTTCCAAAGAAAAAAAAACTGTTTTGGAAAGAGAAGAGTCTGAATTACAAGAAATAACAATGAAAAATTAATAATTCTCAATTGTAGTCGATATCCAATATATATATATATATATTTATATATATATATATATATATATATATATATTTACCAACAAAAAACTTTTGTTTACTTTCATTGACCATGCTATTTAAAATACAGGTTGAAATTTTCACGTAAATACCTGTATAGGTTTTTGAGATATCATGTTAACGGTGGAGAATTTTTATGAAAATGAAAGTTTTGAAAAAATTGAAATTGAAGATAAACTTTATCTGAAAAGTATGTGACCCTGGAAGATAGGTCAGGTCTTCTTTTTCCCAGAAAAGTAAAACCGTTTTGGAAAGTGGAATGCCTGAGCTACAAGAAATAACAATAAAAAATATGTTGTTGTTGTCTAATGCCACTTGGTCATACCAAGCCCGAGTAGCAGAGCTCTTTGGGACGACTTTGCTCGATCACACACGACACAACCCTTTTTAGGGTGCGGTTGAATTCATTAATACACTCATTCATCCATCAGCAAGTCAGGATTTAGACCCCAATCAGAGACTGGCTCATCCCTGATTCAGTACCCCCACAGGTATCGTTTTGTTATGGGAACTTGGAGGACTTTGCAGACACGACCTATTTAAGGTGCCCCAACTGCCATGAGAGAACACGGCGGTCTTTGGAGAAGACGAGGATGGAACCCGCGACCTTTCGTTTGCGAGACTGACGCTCAACAAACCAGGATACCGCATCCCCATAAAAAATATTCGCCAATGTGATCGATAAACAGTGTTTTCAACGTAGTTGGATACCTTAACTTGCAATACAAATGGGTAACTATAAAGAGAGATCACTCATGAATTATACGTGGTGGCGATTTATTTATAAAGACAAAACGAGGCCAGATGCAGTGAGATTTACACACATACAATTTAAGTCATTCGAGCTAATTTGCTTTAGACAGTATCATATTTAATTTTTAACTCCATCTCGCATCGGAACTGGCCCATTGCATGACGGTAAAATTACCAGCGTATCTAGAAAAGGTTTAAAGAAAATAAAACATAGACCTTTTTAACAATAGCACAACGTCTTCCTTTCTTATTCTTTGGAATTTGGAATTCTAAATACAACCGATTGTGATGCCAACACTTTAAAATAAACAATAACAAAAATGAGCGATGCAAGCACTTTTTAAAATATTAATTTAACAAATATTATTTACAATAAAATAAAATGCTGTTTAACAAATTAAATATTCATGAAACAATCAAAACTTTAAAAATAACAAAAGTTGGCTTTGCTACCATCGTTTAAAATATAAATATACAATAATAAGTAAAAGAACAAAAATCGCTTGGCAGTGGAGAGCTGGACTTTAGATTATGGAAAAGCGATTACTAAATTTAAAGCTTTTCCACTTTTATTTTCCATTTAAAACATGGAAAAGCGATTAATGAATCTTTAAAAAATCGCACTTTTCTAATCAGAGGTGGTTATTAATATAGATGCAGATTGAATGCGAGCAGTAAAACAGGCATTTTCTTTTTAACAAAATGAAAGTTTCCGGTGACTGGTAATATATAGTAGATATTTTTGTCACAGAAATTAGTATTGTGCGAATAATTTTTATATTTAACGTGAAATGAATTTTTACAATTTTGCGTCTTATTTTTTGCTTTACAATTTAGAGCAACAACTCGTTATATCACATAATTTACTCAGCAAAATATGTTCATATATTCCATAAATGTGTTCAATACATTTTTGAATTAAAATGACTAGTAAATTTTAATTATTTGCGTAAATGTTTTTATTTAATGGCTAAAGCCCGAATAATGCTTGTGAAACCAGTTTGATGCCTGTTGTGAAAAGTTATATTTACATTAATTAATCAATTGCCATCAGTATCAATGGTATACATATGAAATCCCCTTACTTTCTTTATAATTTATTTTCATACTTTAATTATAAATACTTTGTACTTAAGAATCCATATAGTCTTGAAAATTGTGTTGTTCCTTCTGCCTCTAAAACAAACGAACAACCTTAACAAATTTAGATGTTCTGAAATATAGAGCTGTGCACTTTAGCTATTGGGACATTTCATTTATTATCTTTGTTTGGATTTAGAGTGGGGATTCAGATGAGTTATTATATTCATATCGATATTGCGTTGCTGTCTTTATAGTTTTTTAAAAATCATTATAGCACGTTTTAGTGACTGCATTTTATTTCCATATTTTTTCTTTCTTTTTCAAATTTAAAGAATTAAGTAATTTTAAAAATAATTAAATAATTTTAAAGTAGTTTTTTTCGGATACCTTAATTAAAAAATTTAAGTAATTTTTGAAAGGATTGAACTTTATGTTTAAGTATTTAAAAGAGAATAACCTCGAAAATTGTCTTCTATTTAAAAAAAGAATTCCAGTAAAAGATACACACTTTTTTGGGAAAAATAGTTAATTAACAGAATATTATGTTATTCAGATTAAAGCCGAAGAAAATAAATTCCTATTTTTTCATTTAAAAGTTATTCTTTCCATAAATAATTACTTTTAATGATTTCGAAGAATTTTTGTTCTAAACTAGTTTACTGATTGTTTTTAAATGCCATCATTTATCAAATAGAATTGCATTTAATTTAATTCTTCAAAAGTACTTTATATAATTTTTGTTGATTTTTCTGTCCATAAATATCCGGGAGAAAATTTCTTTTCAGAAATTTTACATTGTGAAAAGAAATAGGTTATTTTATTGCAATTAAGGTTGAAATTACCTCAGTAAATTAGAAAAAAGTATTTTAAAGCCATTAAAGTACTTTTTTAATTAAATTACAATGGTCTTTTTAATTAGGAAAACATGTGTTTCGTAACTTATAAAGAATAAAACCATGCCTTCTTTAATTCATATATCTATTATATTATTCTATTTACGCTTTCTATGTTCCAACTTGGGATTTTTTCAAACTAATTTAATTATTTTTTATACATTTCATCAGTAATAGTTTAAAATACAGTTTTCTTTCTCTAAAAACAACTTATGTACCTGTGCAGACGGTTCTAATTTAGCAGACTGTGCTTAACTTTTATTAATTAAAAGTATTTAATAAAAGAAAAAATTCATTTACTTGTAACTAACATTGCTTTGCATTATTCCCTTGGAAAACTTGGATTTTTAAGAAATCTCCGTTGAAGAACTCTGGTTCATGCAGTTTTATTCTTTTATTATTAAAAGTTCTTATTAATTTTAAAGACATAATTTCAGTTAAAATGTATTAATAATTTTCGATCGTTAGAAGATTAAAAAAAATTAGTGCATTAGATGCCTTTTTGTAGAAATAGCACAAATACAATTCCGAATGATGATCATCCTGGTAAAGCTTCGACATTCATAATTTAGTTTAAAATAATGCATCTTGTTACAGTTTTCTAACAAACCTAATTTATTAAAAATTCATTCTCATTTAAAAATACCAGTTATTTCGCTATGAATAAAATTAACTGATTGCGTAGATGATAATTGTATATATATCTTTTATTCATTCAAAGATGGCATTCCTTTCCTCTGCTCACGTCTCGTGCAGGAATTCGTGGTGTGTAAAGCATTAGATGTCTTTTAGCAAAAATAGCACAAATGCCAATCAGAAATTATGGTAAAGTGCGAAAAGGCGGGCACTTGAGAGATGATCTCTAATTGCATTCTGAATTCCGCTACTGAGATCAAATGGTACGTTGTAGTGAGCGTCGAAGAATGTATTTCTAGATTTTAAGCAGATGCGGACAACTGTTGAATCTATTTCTATCAGTCATCTGTGAGAGGTACTCGTCTGCATAGAGAGAGTACAGGAGGTTTAATCTATAAGATTTTCTTCGCACTTGTAAAGTGGTTTTGAAACGATCGATTGCACTTGTAATCTGCTTATTCTTAAAATACTTCTTTGTCAATGGTTGATTATAAATATTAACTTCAGAAGTATTTTTTAACTAAGCAGAAATAATTTTTCGATTGAAAGATATAAAAATCATGAATTTTCGGATGATAAGTATTTTTAAAAGATAAATTTAATTATATTTTTAGGAATGAATTAGTTGATTAAAAAAATTATAGATACGATATTTTTAATCTATACAAATAAAAAGGAATGCTTGTTTATAAGTCTCTTAGGCCTTCCTAAACTTTTCAAGTGATTGCGATGAAACTGGGTTAGCTTATTGTTTTCATCTACGGGATGGTTATATAGTATAATCATCTAGAATTTAAAAAAAAATCGAATATCAACCGCTTCTATTTACCAAGGATCTATTACCCTCCAAATAACTCGTCTAGAAGACACAATAGATTCAATAGGAATGCTAAATCCAATTTAATGCTTTATATATATATATATATCGCGACGCATAACAAGTTTTATTCAAAGTCGCAACAAAAGGGAAAATTACCCATCTGATCAATAACATTATTTAAAATTGCTTGGCTTAAACCCAACAGTTTTTTTAAAATTTTACCGTCTTTTTTACATTCAAATAAATCGAAGCAATTGAAGCCACTGCTATTACAGTAAACGAAAAAATATTCAGCTGCATAGAGGAGCCGAATGATGCAAACAGCTGATAACAATCACAACATCAGCAAATTTCACCTCAAACTTCACTCGCTCGAATCTTTTCTCTCCAAAATATCATTTCCTTACTCAAATCGTATGCTCAGTTTCATACTTTAAGGCACAGAAAACTAATCGCAAAACTATAAAAATGTGTGGCCCCATTCAAATATGCACGAGTTGTTAAGCTCAGTTTTCCCCTCTTCCCCAGATATAAATGGGACATAAAGAAAGGAAAAAGAATGAATCTGCTCGCTAAAAATAGTCATATTGGATCATATGCTCAATGATATCTTTTATTTATATGCTCTTTGCTTTCATTTCCGTTCTTTTTTCCAAGAGTAGACGTAAGAATTGAGCATTCCGGCCAACCCAATGACCGTAGTTTAGATGGTATGATTGCAATGACTGACTGTTGCAAAATGCTTTAGAAGAATGTATGCGAAATTCGGTCTGAAATTTGAATAAGGAAAATTCAATGAAAATGAATAAGGAAAGAAGATAATTTAAATAGATAAGATATGATAGCTAATTGATTGTAATAATTAGTAATTAATTTTATAACATCACGTAATGGTAATGTTTAAGGTGTACGTACACCTAAGAATATCTTTTTTCAAAAAATATTAACTTTAAATATTATTTTGCTCACAATAGGTTATTAATATATACGTTAAAACTTATTTTAATGAAAATAAACTATGTTACTATAAATATTAATGAATTCCATAATATTTAATAAGATAATTGTCATTTCTTAACATGATATCGTAAATTCTAATTTGTACAAATACACAATGACCTTGATTGGATTTTCTTCTTACACATCTTCATTTTCAGGCTCGTTTCGAAGGATCCGAAGGCTGCACATCTTTTCATGTTGAGAGTGCCGAAGGAGAAGAAGTCTTTGATTAGGATGCTGGAAGAATGAATTGGATTTCCTTTTGTCTGCCAGAATGCTGATTCGGAAGGGGAATTCGATTTTGTTTTTGTTTCGATTTAGAATTTGAGGTTGTGATATAATTATCCAGATCACCTGAAGGTTTTCTTAGTTAATAATTATCTAGACTCAATTTGGATTTAATTTTCCTTTTAATTATTCTAAATTCAGCGTAGGTTTCAAATTATAAAACAGAATATTTTTATTCGAAGTAAAGTTAAAGAAGTAATCCCTGTTCCAGTGTTCTTTCTTAAATCTTAATGTTTTCTGAACAGATTTTTTTTTCCTGCTTTAAAAACGCATTTCTCATAACTTTGATTTCTATATGAGCAAGCATCTGCGTTTTGCAATTGTTGATACAGTTATTAATAAATTCGTATTGCAATCATTAAATAATACGCATTGTTGTTATTAATTAATATGTATTGCAGTTGTTAATTGATACATATAACAATTATTAATTTATACATATAGCAATTATAAATTAATATGTATCACAGCTATTAATTAATACATATTACAGTTATTACTGAATATGTATTACAATTATTAATTAATACGCATAACAATTATAAATTGATACATATAACAATTATAAATTAATACATATCAGAGTTATTCATTAATACATATAACAATTATAAATTAATACGTATCAGAGTTATTCATTCATACATAATACAAATATTAATACAATTGCATAACCGTTATTTTAATAATTTCGGCTGTATATCTAGAGACGTTGCCTTGTAGAGAACTAAAACCTGATCCTAAAATGTTCTGTACATCTTATTTAAAATGCTTCTTTAGCATATTTGAATATTTGATTTCAACAATCATGTAGTAAATAAAAGTTCAATTCGCTTTTTCTTTTTACAGACACGCAATCCCTAACGAGGCCTGAGACTTCCTACGCTTGAAAGGTATTTTGGGAAAGTTATTCAGAACTAAGCTTCCACCATTTCAGAGATTCAACCGTCATTTGTAAAAACCTCGAACTTCGCTTTCATTTCTAAATAGGACATTATTTCAAAATATTGAGGAAGCTCAAGGTACATTTCAAGAAAATGATATTCTTTTTATCTCTCATAACTTCGGAAGTGAAATGTTTATTTCCTATAAACTTAGTATTATAATCAGCTTTCCTGACAGTCATTATTTTTGTTTTTGCCGAAAATATGCTTCCCATTAATGTAGATACAATCTAATAATTCTAAAAATACTTTTTTAAGACTTTTTCTCCCTCCATATTGAGGTAGCGAGTTTTCCCTATGAGCTGGTCTTCATGGGTTCGGGTATATTTTTTCATACTCTTTTCTATCTGTGTTGTTTGTTGCTTCTTATAGCACTTGTTATTGGACAAGCCCGCTGTGATGTCAACAGCAATTTGAGCCCAAAGAGAACGTCTTTATACTTTTTCAATATCGCCATCTAAGACGAAGATTAGACTCAGCCACTCACGAGTCATAACCCTTTTTACGGGGCGGACTTTTATTCCTGCTTTTCATTCATTCATCCACATGCAATTTAAATCCTGAATCAGAGGACGATCACCTCGTTCTGAATCCCTGAGGAGAACGCTTCGCACCCTGAATCAGAGAATGAATTTTAGTAGCGCCAACTAGGACCAAGAATTCGCCACTAACGTGTCACAACCTTTTTAAGGGTAGACTTCATTCATTCATTTCATTCACTCAACCACAGATCGTAATTTGGTCCTGAATCAGAAAACGATCACCTCCGAACCAGTACCCCTAGTTCTCTTAATCTCGACATGGAGGACTTTGTGACCATGACAAATTTATATATGAGACAAGCAATACAGAGCACGGGGAATCTTCGACTTACGGATCCGAACTCGTAAGCTAAAGGACACGAGTGAGACGTGTGAATGTCTCCTCCTGTAAAAATGTGTTGTGCAAGCGAATGAGTGATGCGTGAGTGGCAAAAACGTACTGCTGACGCTACTAAATACAGAAGATTCTCCGTATTCAGTTAAATCGGTGTCTTCGTAACTGTGGGCTTGTTTAATGGCAATTGTCATAAGAAACAACATGTTTTTTGCATTTGTTTAATTATATTTTAATTAATAATTGAACTGAGAATTCTTTTTAAATCGTGCGTACTTTATAATTTATTGCTTGTTCTTTCTTTTCTTAAGTAATAGGCTCAGTTTTTTTTAAAGCTTTTGAATGAATTTTTATGTATGCGTCTATACTTACACTACATATTCTTTGCATTCTCAAATAGAGTTTTCTTCAAATTTTAGAATTGCGAGTTTCCTGAATATCAGCATTTCTTTCAGTTTCAGGGTTAATTTTGCAAATTAAGAAGAATACCACTTACCGATGAATATCAAACAGTACTGCAATGCATCGGATTATTATATTTATTAATTACATTAAAGCAAAACGCATTTGAAATAACTGCAGTTTTTATAAAACTTTTTTCATTTTTTTTTCCTTCAAAATTCTTGACTTCAATACTTCTAGTTCAGAAAAAAAGAAATAATTAATTAAAAATTCCGGAAAAAACTTAATTCAATATTAATAAAATCATATGTGATTCTTCAAAACATTTTGCTGAAACTTTTCAATTTAAAAAAAATTAACCAATGAAATCGATTTTTAAATTAATTTCCTTAAATGCTGAGGGCCTCGGTGGCCTGGTTTTGGCTTCGGAGCCAGAGGGTTTCATGTTGGAGACTCGATTCCACCGAAGAACCGTCGTGTTAGAAGATCTCTAGTACGTTAAATCTGTCAGGCTACACGTCTTCCCGCTGGTGTGGAGAGGAGAGGGGTATGCCAGATCAGGTGTCGTCTTAGTCATCTGACCGTGGTTCAAAATGACGAGGTCCGACCCAAAATAGCCCTCGTGTTGCTTTAAACGGGACGTTAATATAACTAAGCTAAACTTAGATGTACGTACACCTTAAACAATATCATTACGTGATGTTATAAAAATAATTAATAATTAGTACAAGAAATTAGAGATTATATTTTATTGACTTCAAATTCTCCTCTTTGGTATCAAATTCAATATATTTTTATTTTTATTTTTCATGACTTTTTTGAAAAGTTACATATCCCATTGAAATGTAATTTTACTACAAATATATTTCATGAACGAGATGCGTTGGAATCCAGTCCTAAGGAGAACCGAATTTTTGTCATTCAGATTCTAGACCGATTTTGCATTTATTCTTCTTACGCATTCTACAACAGCAATCACGCCATCTAACAAACGATCATTGGACTAGCCGGAATGCTCCATTCTTACGTCTACTCTTGGGAAAAAAGTATTGAAATAAAAGCAACGAAGAGATAAATAAAAGACATCATTGAACATATGCTCCAATATGACTATTTTCACCAAATAGTTTCATTTTTTTCTAACTAAACTAAAACTAAACTAAGAGATTTAATTAAATTTCTATTTAAAAATCTAAACTAGCTAAACTAAACTAAGTCTTATATGCTGTAGTAGGCAGACATTTTTATATTTAGAGAGTTTACACTAAGAGGATTTTTATTTTAACCACAATTCTACTAAATCATGAATATGAAGCAGATTAATAATGAAGAAGAAAATTTATATTATTATTCGAAATGTTTATTTATAGCCACTATGTATCAGTGTATCTAAGTACCATCAATTAGAAAGCAAGCGTTTGTGTTTAAATTCCATCAGTTGAATGATTTGCAATATTTGTATTTAGAGTGCAGCCGTTAAGTAGTCTACATTGTGATCTAGATTCTATCAAATTATCAGCAGTGACCAAATGAATGATAAAGTATCTGTAGATCGATGTGTGTTTTTAAAGAGTACTTACTTCACAGCAAAGGTTAGAAAAGAGGAGTTCTTATTTAAAGGTCACTAATTCAATGATTTGGAGTATTTGTATTTAGATTGTAGCTTTTTATGGTAATCTTAATTCTGCTAAATCATTAGCGAATAGACAGCTGAAGGTAAAATGAAACACTTTCCAGAGACATATTTCAGTATCGCATTTTAAGATAGAATATGTTATATAGCATCTATTAGTCTTTTGAACTTTAGTTATATAAACATCATATAAAGAATTTACCAAAAAATGTATTTTTGTTTTCAGGAGTTTTTATAAGTAATGCCACGCAGCACAGTCTGTTGCAAAATATTGTATAATATCGCAAACTATTATACAATATTGTGCAACACAATATTATACAATATCGCACAATATTGTATAATATTGTGTGATATTATATGATATTAAATAGTATGAAACAATATTGAGAATATTGATCAATATAAATATATTGATCGATTGGAATCAGTAATAATATTCAATAATTATAATATTATAATTAATAATTATATTTAATACTAGCCGCCTTTGGCGACCAGCTAGTTCGCCATGAGTAATGGGTTCTAAAATTTTCAATTAAATCACAAATTCATTAGCCTTGAAGTAACTCCGGGCATTGATTGGCCTGAAACTAATATTTTCTTTAAGATGATGGACGGAAAGTTCTAAAAGAAAGCGTTTTCCTAATAATATTCTTTAATTTTATAAATCAGTTTTAATGATTGATTTAGAAGACTGATATATGTAGCAACTTTTATTTAAAAAATTAATAAAAATATTTTGTAAAATATGGGTCACTGATCAAAGTATGAAGAAATATAAAAGTCATTATTCATAAATGCATTGTTTCACTCAAACTACATAAAATGTAATTATTTACTTCATTTAGATCAAATTAATAGTATTAAACAATATATATGCCTATTAATAATATTTTACAAATTGGCAATTGGAAAGGAATTTGAATGCATATCCTGTATAAATAAAGATAATTTATTCAATTAATGATTTAAATATTGCAAACGATCATAGAATCCTTTGACTTGCATTTTTTATAGAAAATATCACATTTTATATTTATTTTATTTTATCCAGTCACGTGCTAAAAGTTGCATTTCTTCCGATTTAATTTGCGATGATAGTTTTTTATTTTTTTTAATTTGATCTTCCGTCAAAATGATGGCAACACGGTGCAAAAACCTAATTTTTTCCCTTTAACGTGCTCTTGAAGATTTTATAGAAACCTTAGCTTTGCATTTATTTTTTTAGAAACTTTCACATGTTATAATGAATAAAAATATTGAATTAATGATATAGATATTGCAAACAATAATAGAAATATCCCATTAAGTCTGATTTTAATGCATATCCTGTCTAAATTCGATCAGGTTTACCGTAAAGAAAATTTATTTAAGTAATTATTTAGATATGGCAAACGATCATACAATCCATTGCTTTGCATTTATTTTTTTAGAAAATATTACGTTTTATATTTCTTTTATTTTATCCAGTCATGTGTTAAAAGTTGCATTTCTTCAGATTTATTTTGGGATGATAGTTTTTTTTTATTCTACCTTCCGGCATTCTTTTATTTTATCCCGTCACGTGATAAAAAACATGGTTACAATATTTCTTTAAAAATTCGTTAAAAATAGAAGTCTAAGATATAAATTTAAAAAACTGATACCGTTAGAAAGCTAATTTTTTTATCTTTAAATTGATATAAAAATCATGTTTGTGCTGTTATATTTTCGGAAGTTATAACGGATAAACGTCGAAATTTCGCCTAAATTTTAATTAATTCAAACTCTAATTAAAAATTCGAAAAAATGGCTTCGAGGTGCACATTCCCGTCCTCCAAGGTATACATATACCAAATTTGGTAGCTGTAGGTCCAACGGTCTGGCCTGTAGAGCGCCATCACACACACACACACGCACACACACATTGAGCTTTATTATAAGTATAGATTAATAACATAAATGACAAAAAATATTTGCAATCAATATTATTATACAACTTTTGAGAGTTTCACATGTTAGTTTAGTTAAGATATATTAACTTCCCGTTATGAAGCAACACTAGGGCTAATTTGGGACGGACCTCGTCATTTTGAACGCTGTCAGATGACGAGGACGACACCTAGGCTGGCATCTCTCTCTCTCCCCACAACACATCAACTGGAGGACGTTTGGCCTGATGGATTCAACGTGCAAGAGACCCGCTTACACGGCGGATTCAGGCCACGAACCTGAAACCCTAAGACTCACAAGACGAGACCTTACCACCAGACCAACGCGGCATCCAGACACCATGCGTTTTTATTACAATATGATAAATTCAATATTTTAATGTGATATTGGTAGTCTTTTGGCTGTCTTATAGTAAGGAACAAAACATGCTCTTATATCTTCCAAAAAAGTACTTGTTCGGCTTCCAGTTGCGATACCAATTTTATTTAAAAATTAAATGAATATTTGTTCCGGTTTTACTTCTTATCAAATAAAATTAAGACAACATTTTGAAAATATTACAGGATCCAATAATAAAAACTAATAATCTTTATAAAGGAGAAGTAAAAAAAAATCAAAGGAAAAAAATAGCAGATGAACATTTTTTTATAATGAATATAAACTAGAACTTCGTAGTTTAGAGTCGAGAGTGATAAAACTAAACAAAAATGATTAATTGTATAAAATGTAATATTTGTCTTCATGCATTGTGTGTTGGTATCATTCCTAGAATTAAAAAAAAAACACTTTAGTCTTTATGGACTATTTTGAAAAACGAATTTCTTTTAATGGGTCAAAGACAAACTTTAATAAGTCAATTTTCCTATTTTTAAAAGATATTTTTTGAAATTTTATTCGTGTTATTTTAAAAATAGCGTATTTAACCAGAAGAAATATCTACTACCACCTTGTTTTATTAAAATTACATCTTTAAAAACACATTCAGGTTTTTTTAAAATCAACAATTATCCTTTGCATTCCAAGAAAGACTTTTACTTTAAAAGGCAAAGTTTTTAAAAATTCCATTTTATTTCTGCGTCACAAAAAAAATAAAGCTTTCTGTACTCATAATGGAAACTTAGTGCAATGCTTTATTTACTATTCTCTTTTTTTATTCCTAAAAATCAATGGTCGAGATTGCAAGGAATAAGAAAAGCCTCGAAAAATCGGAATATTTCTTTTAAACTTTAAAAGGCAGAGATTATCATAAAGCAGGAAATAAATTTCATTTATTTTCTGCTTTACGAAAAATAAAGCTTCTTCTCGTACATATAATGGAAACTTGGTACACTGCTTTATTTACTAATATCTTTTTTTATTCCTAAAAAGCAATGGTTGTGATTGTAAGAAGAAATGAGAACTTCAAAAATCGGAATATTTCTTTTAAAAGAAGAGATGGATTTTTTATGGACATTTCTATATTTTTGTTAAAAAGATTTTAAATATACGCTTTTTGAATGTTGATAAAATTATATTTCTGTTTCATCTGGAGCAGTGAGTATTAGAAAGGCTTGAATAAAGAAGACAGTAAAGATTATTTATGTTCCACAGCGAACAAAACAGCGGGTTATCTTGTTTTTACTGTGTAAACAAAAATGTTTAGTGTGTGAAACTAAGTTATGAAAGTTAAAGATATGCATTGGAAGAGAAATATTAACCACTTCGCATACAATAACGTGTCTGAGATGCGCATCGAATTATTTAATTTTTAATCTTCAATTAAGTGAAAAGTATTAAATAATTTAAAATGAAAAAAGCCATTTGAAGTGTATTGTTATTGAAGGAATTAAAATAAAAGTAAATATTCCAATTAAGAAGTTAATAAATTCGTCATTTAATTAGGAAGTTAAGTACATTCGTATGGCAAGTGATTAAAATTCTTAATTAAATTAATCTTAAAATTTCATGACGAAAGTTTATGTCACTAAAGTGAAAATTTTCCATGTCATTCTTATAAATTTTGAGGAATTGTTCTTTTATTAACGCATCAAATAGTTTATATATAATAATTCTAAGTGTTCTGTCTTTCATTCAATGAGCCTACTGTCATTACTAGGGGTAAATTAAATGAAATTGCTGTTTCGCTATAATTTTAGATTTTAAAATGTCTAGTCTTGAGAAAATATTTTCTTTTGGAAATGTTAGAGGAAAAAAATAATGAAATATTTTAATTTAGTGTAACATTTCTTGACACCTTCAAATCCCCAATATAATGCTATGTTTCATGTTCTGTTTTCAAATCTAAAACATGCCATAAATATAAGTAAAAGAAATTCTAGCTATTTGAATTATATTCAAAGTATTTAAAAACTCCAATTCTCACGTTTTAAATCCAAAATTGAAAATAAGAAACTGTTTCTCTTATATCATTATCTTATATTATTATTGGCAATATTAAGGTCATAAAATGATATAAATTAAGAAATTTCGAATGTATTAAAAAGAAAATTCACGATTAATCATTTTCAGGATTCAATCTATTTAATGTCTGAATATACGCACTTAATTTGTTTGCATTCAATTTTCTGAAAGAATAAAACTGCATGAGTTCGTTTTCGTCTGTATATTATGTCTTATTTTGATGCAAACTTAACCCCTTCCCGTAAAATGACAAGCTATACTCTTCATTGTGCAATATAGGATGACGAGCTATATTCGTCATGCGACTAAAGTTACTGATAAATATAATAATAAATTTGATTTAAAAATTCAAGTTTATTGAATTCGGAGGCACTTTATTACTTATGTTGATATCATAGATCATTATCATATATCGATTGATTGCCTTGGTACAATTTAAGGCTAAACTATTAGTAGTCATTCTGATAAATTCGTTCATTCATTCTAATAAACATTTAGCCTGAACATCTGACTTACTAAATGCTAAACATGTACTGAAATAAACACCTTAATGAATAAGAGTAATGCAGATCAAGATGATCAAAGTGATTCTGATATCATTATCTTAATCAGAGAAAATCAGAAAATAAGCATACATTTAATTGATACTGATAATGAAACTAATGATAGTGAAATATTACCGGCGAAAACTCGTATAGTGACTTATAAGTGAATTTTTTGAATACTCTGGAGTCACAGAGGCTGTAATAAAATAAAAATTATGCTAGTGATTGGCTTAAACGCGAAAACTAAGGACTAATCTGAAATCACAAGATATTTTTAAGGAAATGTTGAATACTTACAAATTACAATTACATTCATACCAATAATATAACTTTAATTAATAATTATAAATTAGTTAGAATTAAAAAATCAGCTTTCTTAAATAAATATTAAATAGTAATTTCACCCATAATTTTTCCATTTTTAAATCTTACTGGAAGGGGTTAAATGCAATCTATATTTTCTCTTTTTTCTTTTTATCTTCAGTGAAGACATTTTATTTCCTTAATTCAAGAGACAAAGGATTATAGTAAATATTTTATGCTTCTTTTATCAATCAGGAAATAACTAATTCCTTGGAAAATTCCACTTGTATGGATACATTGGCCGAGTTTAATGCAAAGACAATGGAGTCTCATTTAATGAACATAATCTGTTACAGACCATTATTCGTAATGCGAAACGTATTTCTCTATGGGAATCTGGGTTAAATGAGTTAATGCTAGGGTTTTAAAAAAACGACATTTTTAAAAACTGGTTTTTTTTAATTCCATATTTCCAAAAAACCGGTTTAAGCCAGTTTACGAATTTTTTTCAAAAAACTAGAATAGCGAAAAATATTTTCTCTAAGTCATATAAATAAAAATACAAAATTAATATCACAGTCATATACACTGAAGTGAAAAAAGTCATGGGATGACTGTTAATATCATGTCGGTCCTCCTTTTGCCCGGCGAAGTGCAACAACTCGACGTGTCATGGAGTACACAAGTCGTTGGAAGTCCTCTGCAGGAATATTGAGCCATACTGCCTGTATAGACGTCCATAATTGTGAAAGTGTGGATGGTACAGGAGTTTGGGCTCGAATGGACCTTTCGATGATGTCTCATAAATGCTCGATGGGATTCATATCGGGCGATCTAGGTGGCCATATCATGCGCTGGAATTGTCCGGAATGTTCTTCAAACCAATCATGAACAGTTATGGCCCGTTGACATGGCGCATTGTCATCCATAAAAATCCCATCGTTGTGTGGGTACGTGAAGTCCATGAATGGCTGCAAGTGATGTGCAAGCAGCTGAACATAACCATTTCCAGTCAATGATCGGTTCAGTTGCACCAGAGGACCGAGTCCATGCCATGTAAAAACAGCTCACACCATTATGCAGCCACCACCAGTTTGAACAATGCCTTGCTGACAGTTTGGCTCCATGGCTTCATGGGGTCTGCGCCAAACTCGAACTCTACCATCAGCTCATAACAACTAAAATCTTGACTCATCTGACCACGCCACGGTTTTCCACTGGTCTAGGGACCAGTCGATATGCTCACGAGCCCAGGAGAGTCACTGCAGGCGATGTCGTGCTGTCAGTAAAGGCACCCGAGTCGGTCTTCTGCTGTCATAGCCCAAGGAAGACAATTTTCGCCGCACCGTCCTGTCGGACACATCCCTCGTACATCCCACATTGATTCCTGCAGTTATTTGACGAAGTGTTGCGTGTATATTAACATTGACCATTCTACACAGACGTCGGCGGTCTCTCGTTAAGTGCAGGTGGTGGCCCACTGCGCTGTCCATGATGGGATGTGATGCCTGAAATTTCATACTCTCGGCGCACCCTTGGTAGTGTGGATCTCGGAATGTTGAATTCACTAACGATATCCGCAATGGAATGACCCATGCGTCTAGCTCCAACTAACATTCCACGTTCAAAGTCTGTTAATTCTCGTCGTGTCGCGAAACACCTGTTCATAAATCACGAAACACCTGTTCACATGAATAACTTGAACACAAATGAAAGTTCTGGAAAAAGAACTGCGCATTTATACTTTTTCACTGCAATACTACTGCCATCTGTATATTTGCATATTGCTATCCCATGATTTTTGTCACTTCAATGTATATGTAGCTTAATTAAATTGAAAAACTTAGCAACATATTTCGGTGTGAATATTTCCTGCAGAAACATAAATTAAGATTTTATGTAAAAGTGAAGACACTTTTATTTTCCTAATTTTAGAAGTCTTAAATTGTGGGAAGTTGTAAACTAAACAAAAGGCCAATAAAGAAAATCGAAATAACCAAAGTTAAATGATATTTAATTTCAATCATACATTTTCAAGTGATAGAAAAAATAATAATTCATTCTTATAGGATTTTTTTTTTTAACAGACGAATTGAAAAGTGTGGTGCTTACTCTTTTGTAATTCATACAAAAAAAATATTTAATAATTTAGTACAAATTGAAATTTTTTCAGGCATAATTAGGGTGATTATATTTATCATACGAACCAATAAAAAAATTGATAATTTTGAGGCCTTTCTTAGGTATTGTGTCTTCTTACGCATGATATTTATAAAGTGATAAACCAATATTTCTTTGAAAGAGATACAAAATATAGATTAGTTTAGTTTAATTTAGTTATATTAACGTTCAATTTCAAAGCAAAACAAGGGCAATTTTTGAACTGACCACTAATTTTGAGCCGTCGTCAGATGACGAGAACTACATCTGAGATGGCAAATCTTTCTCCACACCAGCGGAAGGACGTATGGCCTTGCCTGATTTAATATGCAACAGACCCTTAAACGGCAGATGGAATCGGGAATGAAACCCTATGGTTCACAAGCCAAGACATTACCACTGCAGCCCCCAGAAAAAGTATAGATTGAAAATTCAAGGGTTTTAAATACGAGACCCGATTCCATTGGATAACTACCGTGTAAGAGAACCTGTAGAATGCTAAATCAGTTGGAGACAAATGTATTTCCAACATACTCCCTCTGGTGAGACTTGGAAGCTTAAAGTGGAGATGCTATCCCATGTGTTGTCCTCGTCATCTGACCGCTATTCAAAATTGAGACCCGTTCCCAAAATAGCACTAGTTTGGTTTAAAATGGGGCGTTGATATAATTAAGCCAATTGAAAATTAGATCAATGCATTTAGATGATTGATATGAAATGAAATAAATCCCATGACTAAAAGAAACAATTTCAAAAGTTTATCTAAGCTATCAGTTAGAGAAAATTTCTATAACTTTAATCAATCAGTTTCATCTTCATTTTTAAAGATTCAGTTCATGTTAAATTTCATGTCCCATTTCAGTTTATGCTTCTTTTTAAAGATTCAGTTCATGTTGAATTTCATGTTCGATTTCAGTTCATGTTCATTTTTAAAGATTCAGTTCATGTCAGATTTCATGTTCCATTTCAGCTCATGTTCATTTTTAAAGATTCAGTTCATGTCAGATTTCACGTTCCATTTCAGTTCATGTTCATTTCTAAAGATTCAGTTCATGTTAAATGTCACGTTTCCTTTCAGTTCTAGTTAAAAGATAATATTAAGATTTCCCTTGATTGAACTTGAACCGAGTACTCAGCATTGAAAAAAATGTTTGTAAACAATATGTAAAGGAAATACTTTTTAAATTATATTCTTAAAATGATGAGACCCGAAATATCTTTCTTCCGAATTTCAAGAATGATAACAATTTCTTTCTACTCCGTAAACTGTTAACCTACTTTCTTCTGAACAATGCTAGTGAGTACTTTCACTGCACAACATTGAAATATTGTTGGAAATAAATATCAATTGAAATGAAACCCATCTTTTGAAAGAAGCCAAAAGATTACGTCTAGCCTTTTGAATGATGAAAAGCGGCTCTTAAATCTTTTCAAGATTATTGTGCGGTAAATCAAATTATTTTTATGAATAGTATTTGTTTATTTGG
>JAPMOQ010047085.1:0-12395 GCA_026543055.1 Argiope trifasciata
TTACAAAATGGTGTATATATTTGAGACCTACATTTGGAGAATAGATACACGCTCGGAATTGTGCTGCTATTTTAAAATTAGTTTTTGTAAATCTAAATATAGAACAGTCCTTCGCATGTATCTTGCGTCCATGTAGAAAACACATTAAATGGCTATCATTGTCTATAAGTTTCATAGTGTAGGAAAAAGAGCCTATATACTTTTTGACGTAACTTACTATCAGATTTTCCAGAATAATTAAGTAATCATACAAATTCCTTTCAGATATGAAATGAATTTTTCCGTCTTTGGCTAAACAAGACCTTGAGCAAACGCCTGTTTGGAATGTTCAATTGATATGCCAGGTTATTGAAGGCCACTCATCGGAAGAATCGATCATCGTCACTACAAGATTTCCTTCGAGGTTTGACTATTCCAAATCTGAACCTATTGAGAAGTCATCATCGATTCTTTTTGAGGAAAAGGTGGATATCCTTGTGCATCCGCTGCTCATTGGTATTGATTGGTACTTTTTGTATTATATTTGTAATGGCTGAATGACTTATTTTGGGAGTAGTTTGCCAACCACCATGCTATATGGCATTAAAGCCTCTAACCGGAATATATATCGGTTACCCGCTTACTTAATATATACCACATGTTCTGAAGATAGAATATAAAAAATTTCAACTCGAAGTTGGAAACTAAAATATCTTGCATAATTCTTTATAGTAACGTGAATATATATTATAATGGGATGAATTTTGAAAATTTAATAACACTTCAAATTATATCCACAGTATGAATTTGTTGCTACTTAAAGTTTAAGGAATCCTTTTAGCCATAAATAAGCTGTCAAATAAATGTAGATTAAATGACCCAATTACATATGCAGCCAAACATGCGAAGACAATCTTTACATTTATCAATGGATTCGGAATACTTAAAACAGATCTGAATATTGTTTGTAGTATAAAATTATCAACACTTAATAGGTACATTAAAACTGCCTTTAGAAAATAATCACTAGACTGAATTCAATAGGTTTATTTTAAATGCAGCAATTAAGAGCTTTTACTAAAATTAATACTGGACAGTATATAAATGGATTTCAGAAGATCTATATAATTTGCAATCAGTATAAAGATGGACCTGTAATGGATGATTAGTGGATGGATGATTCGTAATTTGCCTAAATCGTCATTTCACATAAAATACTTAAACTGAGCTAGAAATACATAATACTTGGCCGGAACAATGAATTTCCGTTTTATTTGTAAAATTAAGCTCTCCATTTGCCGAAGATGGCCAAAAAGGATTTTACGTTCAAATTTTGACTCGTGCAAATTTAAATAGAATATCTTCACAATATTGCCTAGATAAAACTTCTACAGATATGTAATTTAAATGGTCCTTCTATGTCAGGCAGAATCCTCAACCATGAACCAATTAAAAATCCGTAGTTATTAATATACATTTGGTCTGGTCTTCTAATATCGAAGTAGGATCAGTTCCAGAAAGGGGCATTGAAGTATTTTCTCGCTCCAATGTTAAGGTGCTAAGTTGAGCTTCTTTATGGTCGGAGATATGGGTAGACGAATAAGGTAGTTGGGAAACGGCCGGAAAGGGAGAATAATTCATTGCAGGCGGTTATTTTTTCAGTAATAAAATGTCATTTCGGTCTAAAATAAGCAAACTAAAGAATAAACACAACCTAAAATTGTTTTAATAATTTTTGACTCTATTGTTTGACAGACAAGCGACAGAAATCTCCGCTTTGAGTGAAAATGTCGATCTGCGATTGATCAGGAAAATTTCTTTTGTTTAGGATCTTGGAAAAAGCGAACTGAGAAACGGTGAAGGAAAGGGTGGGTTGGGAATGAGGGGTGTAGGAAGCTGGGTAGCCAGCCGGCTGGCGAGGGGGTGGGAATATTACAGGTAGTATCGTGCAGTTATTTAGAGGAAGAAGTCCGACTTGCATCTTCATTGGAGAACCGGGGAAAATTCTGAAATGAACCTCTGTGACTTAAGTATTAGCATCTTAATGTTCTGCAGTAGATTGTTTTCAAAGCCATCAACATGGACAAATCTCATTCGAATCAGTTTACATACACTACCAAAACGCCAAACTTAGCCCATTCAAGTCGACTCGCATTGATCGAAATTTAGAATTCATATTTCCTCAAATAAAACTAAATTGCAGAAATAAACGAGCGCATTTCATTTTGACCTTCATTAGTCTTCAAAGCAAAGTTGCCTTTTCTATATAGTTGAGGTAACAATTTTTAAATATAAACTTGCATTCAATTTCATTAAATTGAAAATAAATGGGTTATTTATAAACTTTTGTAATAAGATACCAAATGTAAAAATATAAAAAAAATTTGCCTTTTTTATCAGTTATAGCATCATAATCAATGCAAACCATGTTCTTCATATACAAGAACTTTCAAAATTCGATGAGAATAGATTGCTTAATTTAACGTTTCTTCATACTCTTCTGGAAATCTTCAGTACTGAAGTGGAATTTCTGTTGCTATTTCTAAATTTAATCGGAGATCTTGCACATCTTATTCCACTCATAGCATGAATCTGTTTTTAAAATACTTGAATATTTGGAATGGGTGTAGTAATTCAGTGCCTTCAATTAAAATCACAAATTTTAATCATTTAAAAGTATTAAAATTTAAGTGGTTGGTGACTACTTTAGGTTTGCATGTTTGTGTAGCATAAAATACAGAGAAATTTTAAAATTGAAATTTGATTTTGTTCTAATTTTATGCTCATGCATGCATTTGGCATGGATTTAAGGTCTCATCATTTAATGTTTCCTTGTAAATAGAATATATAAGATCTTGAAACCAAGATGAATCCCTTTTAAATGTTTTGCTTTTATTGTCCGATTTGATGGCATAGAATGTTTGTTATTTTGATTGTATTAAGAATCCATAGAATGCTTTATATTTGTGGCTTATATATTTTATCGTTTTATAGCTTCTAAGAATGGATTTAATTCATAACTTATGGTATACAAAACTTCATTAAAAACTATTGAAAACCAACAATACGATGTTTTTATGATGTATGGGTGAACTGATTAAGAATTCAGTATTGAAGTCTTGTGTAGTTTGGTGAAAAGTATAGAGCAAACAATCCGTGATGGCCATAAATCTATGTAAAATCTATTGGAAATGCATGTTTTTACTATAAAAATTATTAAAACGTAGTACAAGGAAGGAGGCTGGGTCCTGTAGTTAACGCGTTTGTTAGCTGTATCAACCACTGTCAAGATCTTCCTTTCATGACTACAGATGCAATATAAAATGGAACTAGTCTTTACTTTTAAATAAAGTATTCTAATGCGTTTAAGATATTTAAAATTGTGACATCAATTAAATTTAGTACAGTTTTTAACACATTTAGTTTTGACGGATTTAAAGAATTTCGAAATTGGTCTTCTGCTTCAAAGACAAGCTGGACTCGTTGAATGTCTGCAATGGCTACTTTTCCTTCTTGCAGTTAAATGGACGGTATGTTTAAACAGGCTGAAATTTGTTACATATCAGAACACAGATTCGTTGTTTTCTTAACACTTTATATAATGCGAAGTCAACTGCAATCGACTATTCATTGAAAAATTATTTTGAATTGAATCGAATCCTAGCAATATTAAACTTTTCTAAAGAAATGTTATTCATATGAACCATCAGAAAATTGGACACCATTCTGAAATGTCGAAGATTTACCACATGATTAATCTATTCATTGCCGGAAAGTCTACTCCATTCTCCAGATTACAAGTGCTATATCTGATACATTCCTATGTCCACATTTTACTTCACTGCGTCTATCTTTTAAAGGTTTCACCTAAAGAGGGGGACTTGCTTTCAAACTCTTCGTATTAATAGTTCACTTTTCAGAAACAGTTTAGCCAAAATTTCTACTTATGCCACGTTTTACTTTATATATTTTATCACAGTTTCTATATCTTTGGACATCGCTCAAATTCCTTATTCAGATTTCGTATTTGATAATGTTTTAATGCCATGGTTTAGCCAAAGATTTTCTTTTTAAAAAAATTGGTGAAATATGTGTCGCTGGTCCAGAATCCAGTGGACTCTACATTTGGCTCATTCTTCAATGATTTTGATGTAGATTAGTGCATGTAGTGCCAATTATTAAAGTTAAAACTTTTGATATGTAGGCTGATGGGCAGACACCGGTTTTCTCGTCTTCGGACAATTTTTCAGATTCAGGATGTCAATTTCTATATATTCGTATCCAATATTAGACACTTATAGCTCTATCAGTTTTAGGGCTGGGGTTAGGGGAGTATTAGAAGATTGAAGATCTAGTAAAGTTTATTTGCCTGTACTGGATCGAGTTTATTAAATTCAGAATATCCAGAATGTTATCTTGTTATAGTTAGAATAACGGAATGTCAAATGACTTTTCTTTTGTAAACAAGGAAATACCGTTTGAAGGGCATTGCTTTCTTCGTTTGGTGTTTTGTATACTTCAGATAAGAGAATCGGTCAATTCCTTAAACAATGCAAAGGAAGAAATTTTGCGAAATGTTGATAAAATTGAATTTTGAAATCTTATTCTCTTTAGAACTAACATTAAAGTTTCCAGTTCAAATATTAATTTTTGTTTTTATATAGTTAAACCATTAAAATTGTGAATGGCATATTATCGCGATTTATTTTGTGAATTTACTGAAGAGAAATCTACCAAGAAAGTTCTTTTAACTTCCGAGATCTTCCAATAATTTAATGCGATTTCTTTCTGTTTCGAATCTGGAAATGAATCATTTTGTTGGCTGGATCATTGCATCATTTGAAAATTTCGATCCATCCTGAGTTGATTTATTGCGCCAATTTTCTAGATATAATTCCAATTGAGAAGTGTTTGGTAATTTTATCTTAATTCTGACTAAACTCCATATCATAGAAATAATATTGTTTTGATTGTTTATCATACTGTATAGCGTTTTTGTCATCTATTCATAATAATTTATTTAGTACAATAATTTCAGTGTACTAGAAACCAATTCTAAGATGCGTTTGTCAATTTCCTAAGTTATCCATGAAATTAAATTGAGCTATACAGACTACGAAAATGCCCCGTAATAATGTTAATCTTCAAATGTTGATCGTGAAATCATACATGATGACCAGTTTTGAATCAATGAAGTTTATAAATTGAACTGTATATAGCTTTGATATTGGATTTAAAATTTTAAAATATTCGAATACAACTATATGACAAATTAAAGTAAAATAAACTTTCTGGTTTCTTTGACTTTTGTGCGAACAGATTAGCAAAACGAACAGATTAACGAATTGACAATGTGACCATTTCATAGAATGAAATTTTTAATGGTACTGTCTTTCAAACCTGAATTTTTTCATACGTTAGTACAGTCTATTAGTTTATGCTTTTGCTTCGTTATTAATTTTGCTTAATTTTGTCAAGTTTACATGTTTCCACCAATTGAAGATAATTATTATAGCCAATGTATGCCACTTGAAGAATCTGCGAGAGGAAAAATGTTTTCTCTGGCGTTTTTATGATAATAAAACAGAAAACGTGTAGGATGCTAACAAACCGACGCTTTATTAAGAAACTCTAATTTCATTGATGAATAGGAAACAAAGATAGCATTTCGAAAATGTTGCCTTAGAATCGACGTCTAATGCGTTTGTCCTTGCCCACTTTTTAAGCACTTCGTATTACAAGTTTTGAATCCGTTTCCAGCGATTATTTGTGTAAGTTTCGTCGCATTAAAATGGAGGCAATTATAAAAGCAAGAAGCCTAACGGATGTTTCGACCCTTGTTTTAATGTGCAGATGCTTAAATATATAAATTCCGTTAATTATAAATGGTAGTTTAAAAAGCCATTCAAAGTAATTCGTATTCCATATTTATCAAATTATTCGAGGCAAAATACCTGACTAATCTCTGAACGTTCTTATTGATAAGTTGCTTAACAGTTCCTTTCCTAGAATATTGTACATATTTATTTGTAATAAAAATATACGGTTTTTATCTGAACTGTTGGAATGGTAAATATATTAGTAAAACGAAGATAATTTTAAACATAGTTAACAAAATCGGCTTAAAATATGAGACCCAAATCTGGGAAACGGTTTACAATGGTTTACATCTAAATTTTAGAATTAAATCTTAACTGCACTGCAAAATTTAATTTTTAATCGGCTTTTAAAATGAGCTAAATTTCCCTTGCCGATTCGGTTTCGGTAGTTTAGTATTCGGTTTCCAGAATCCTATCGATTGGCTTTGCCGGCGAGTCAATTGATAGTCTTCTGTAATTTCAGGCGAGTTTTAATTGTGATGGCTGATCACCATCATTATTAAAACTTCTCCATAAATTTAAACTAATCCCTCAACTTCAGATTTTTGCGTTAATTCTTTCGGATTTTTCGGAAAAGTTCATAAACATTTGTATAGAAAACTTTTAATATCCAAGCTGAAGTTCTTTAAATGACCCCAGATTGATTCTTCAGTTCGCATTGCATTCTAAAAATATCCTATCCATCCTTACCTCCTGCTCTGATGTGGAAGGTAGAGGCGTGTGCCAGCTCAGTTGTCCTCCACAACCTCTGACCATGATTCAGAATTAAAAAGTCCTTCCCCAACTCGTCATAAAGTAGGATGTTAATATAACTAAATAATATCTCAAACTGTGTTACTGATTGTAAATTATTAAACCTGTACTTTTAAAAGTATTTTAATTATAAAACTTCGTCTTCTTATTACCCAATGTTAGTATAATTGGTAGCTGACAAGATAGAATAGTTTTTCCTTTAATAATCTGATAAATTGGAAATGTGAATTCTTTTGAATGGACTTTCTCGTGTTAGTTAACTGAATGTCTCTCAAAATTCTTTATTTGCTTGCGCTTGCTTTTATAATTCCTCCGCTTCAATCAGAAATATCGTACGGTGAGAAGGATGCTGAAGAAAATTTTCTTGGTGTCCAAACAATATTAATACAAAGCATATAACGACTTGAAGATAAATTCAAAACTATAAATTATTCGCAACGATGTTCGGATTAGAGGCAGTTTGAACTCCGAGCTAACCATCACTTCAATTAAAATTCCAATACACAAGCTTGATTTCAATGGAAAAGTACAAGTTTTAATTTCTAAAATCTCGTTTCGAACTACGGAATTGCTTATTACCAGTTTGATCAAATAACTATATCGATCTGTTGTATATTGTAATATAGAATTCATTTGAAATTGATAATGCCGCTGCCTATTTTACAAACTGGATTGTTTGAAATTCATTTAAAATGACTAGTGATGAGTAATTCTTGCAGGTATTTTTCCTTTTAGGATAATAAAAAAATTAAAGAGGAAATTCAAAACTTTTGGCAATATCTGCTGAATTTCTCGTTTTTTAGCTGCTTTCTTCGAATTTTGTCAACAAGATTTTCACTTTATAATACATCTTGACATCAAAAGCAAAAAGTCTGGAATTTCTCTAGTTTCAGCAAAAATGCTAAGCTAGCAGAAGAAATTGAAATGTTCTCTATTCCAAAAGCCAGCTCACTTGTAACTTTCTTGATACAAATGCCAAGATTTATAATCAGTTTTATTAAACACCAGTTTTTTTTTCTATAGAAAGTCTATCTTCATTTTTGGTCTTGCATTTAGTCTTTAATAATTTTCAGATTTGCATATACTCACGATCATTGTCACCCGATCTCTTTATTTCAATAGCATTCAAAATCTCTTCTCGGAAATATTCCCATCGCTATCGCAAGTTTGAGATCCATTTGAGGCTGAATTTTTGGATCTCTAATCGACCAGGATAAGATTCAAAAAACAATTCCAACAAATACATTTAAATGTTTATTTCATGTTGAATGACTTATCCTAGTTCTCGTACTTCAAAACATAATTAGGAAAGTTGAAGTATAAGTTGTCAAATTCCTAGAATGAGTACACGACTGCTAGTTTTCAGAAATTCCCTTTTTCTGCGTTCCTTAAATGTTTCAAATATTTACATTGGGGTAATAAGCAGACTTGCGCTTTCATATGTATATGTAGGAAGTGTGGTAAAAGGTTGACAATGAAACAAGTCATCAATAGGCAAGACGACCTGTGATGTGAATGTCATTAAGAATTTTGACTGTTTTTATCGCATTCTCTTGCATAAATTTTTACCTAATGGAATTTGTGTCCACCAAATTACTTTTAACTCCAACTAGACCCACTGTGCATTTTTTTTGTTCCAGAAAAAAAATGATCTTTCAGTTTTTGAGTCAAGCCCTGGCTAAGGATACATTATACCATATACATTATACCGTTTGTTTTCTTATGATAGACTATATACGATTGCGTATAGATTTCCTAGTGTTGCATTAAGACTGGAATAGCTCTCGATGTCGAAGGTTTAATATCTAGAAAGGGGTAAAATTCACAATTTGTTTGTAGAATACTAATATCAATTGTATTGCTTTGATTTCTTGTACAACAGAATTTCTTACTGTCATCACAAGTCCTTTCAATGGTTCAGGAATTTGGTACTTATTAATAAAAGTTTTAGCTGTTGAAATCCTTTTGTATCTCATTTGTTTTTGTATAATAATCCAAGCGAATTGTTTTCTATCTCTAGTCCCTTGAATGTCCTTGAGCCAGTAATGTGCAACTCTTTCAGATTATTTCATTTTTTTAGAATGTCGCTGATTTCAAATTTTGGCTTAGTGGAGCAAATTATAATCCTATATTTTAGTCTGAGAAAGGGGACCAGCAGTACCCGCTTATATTTTGGCAATATAGACAATGATAAGTCTTGAATTAACCCATTTTATATTAATCACTACATCCTCTTTATTTACAAACTCTTATAAATACAGGAGCATACGATATATACACAAAGAAAAAAAAATCATCGGACTTCACCTTAACGATTTTCAAAGTTCTGCTGTGGTCATGCCCTTTTGATCCTTAAGTCAGCTCTACATATATATCTTATCTTGCATGTGGATTTAATAATATACTTGTCGAGTTTGTTTCCTCTATTGAGCCATAAGGGGATGCAACGCTTCCACTTTCCAATACATCTTGTTTTTCAAAATCCAAATAAAACCAGGTTAGATTATCTGTGTTCATTTCCCATATGTGGTGCAGTCATATCTGAAACAGACGATTCTTTTATTGGTTGTAATCTTCTTTGAAAGCCCAAAATTGATTGATTCTTACGATGCAAAATTACTATAAATTGCATCCCTCATTGGTAGCCAATCTTCTTATAGTTTATATATCTTTTAGGTATAGTAGTTTCGGTAACTATACGAAGAATAAGAACAGTAATTTTACTGGAAATTGTTCTTAAAAGAATATCACGAATGTGTCTCAAATAATAAGTTTTCGGTGTATTTCTTGAAGGGAACCCAACATAAACTAATGATTTTTGGAGGCATATTTCACAAAAGTATTTTCCTTCCTCCAGATAAATTACGAATACACCCTGCAGTCCTTTATCCAGTTTTAAGATGGGTAGTTTTCCGTCCAATCTCTTTCCATTGTTTGTTGATAATGCTGTTTCATATCATATAGCTTTGTTTTCAAGCAAATCCAAATCGAACAATTTTCCGAATGAATTTCGTTTTTTATTGCTACTAGTCTTATCAAATAGCTTTGAGAATTGTTTTCAAAAGATTGGCTTCCACTGTTGCTATTAAAATTCATAACTTCATATTTAGGCTCAATATATTAGTTATTGAATACTAAAAGCAGTGATATATAACTGATGTTAATGGTTGTTGTTGTCTAACGCCACTTGGTCATGCCAAGCCCGAATGAGCAGAGCTCTTTCGAATTAAGGTGGACGTGCTCGGCTTTCGTTGTTAACGAGCACTGTTCAGGTGAAAGGACGACTTTGCTCGAACACACATGACACAACCCTTTTTAGGGGGGGGGGGTCGAACTCGTTTATAATCATTCATCCATCCACAAGTCAGAATTTATATCCGAATCAGAGACCGACTCATCCCTGATTCAGTACTCCCAGAGGTATCGTTTTGTTATGGGAACATGGAGGACTTTGCAGTCACGACATATTTAACGTGCCCCAAATGCCATTAGCCAACACGGCAAATGTTAATAGCTTCATTATTGATATTTAACTGACAGGACGATCTTTTCCGGAATTTGCAGAATTAGTTTCGAAAGTCTAAATTGTCACCTCCCATGAAGCAGACGGCCGTAGTCGCAAACGATTGTCACCAGAGAGAGGCGACTTACGAATGTAAAGGATTAATGCCCTCCTTTGCATTTTTAAACAAAGCATCTTGAATTTGCGCTGCTTTCTCTTTTTATAATTCTTTCCGTCAAGTAGCCACTCTTAAACCTTGTTGATGATTACACAAAGCAATGTTGAGGAATAAAACTAATTGTCTGAAGAGTCGGTGAAGAGAATGTAGCCAGCATTTCTTGTTGATCGAATCCATCCAATGAACTCGTTCATATACCACTGCGCCATTGTTATTAAATAATTCAGAAAACTTTAAATAAAATCTTTACCTCTATGCTTTTACGGTATTATAACCAAATCATTTAGTAACTGGTTACTCACAATTCGTATTTTTCAATCTTCGAACTTTGTAAGGACTATCAAGCCATTGATGTTAAACTTTTTCTGTGTATTTAATTCGAAAATCCAACTTCAAGAAAAATCTTAATTTTTATTCATTGGATGCATTTAATGATATTGAAATTAGGATGGAACACTGTTTGTTTTAAATTTTATCTTCTAATGTTTTTCCAGGAATCTTAAAATTTTATATGCACGAATAAATATAAATATTGAAATAAAGTCCACTCGTTTACTGCTTTCCTCAACTAGTTGATTTTCAGTTTTTGGCAGACTGGTAAATAATCAAGGGGTTGTCTGACTTAAAACCAACGAATCTAGGTGTTCGCATAGTTGAATGTGAAGAAATGGTACTTGCAAGACTCCAATAAGGTAAATTTTTAAGTAATTGTTGAAATTTTCCTTGTTGATACCTTTGATTAGGTCTTTAAAGTAAAAAGCAATTTCAATGAACTAAACACTTAAAGCAAATGAAGTTGTAGTTAGTTGGTTCGAGAATGATAGTTAAAACCGAAAGTGACAAAATATTAAATATTTAATGAACAATTGTAAGAGGAGCATAATATTTGGAACAAGCACAGCAATTAAATTAATGAAAATAATTGGCCATCTTTTCCACAAATTGATCCGGTTTACATTGTGAACATCGAAGGGCATCAACGCCTTCCAATTCTTCTTTGGGTTGGTGATTCAAACGTCATGACATGACTGTTATCCAAGGTCCTTCCATCAATCTGAACTAATATTTTAATCTTAAAATTTAATAAATACTTCAAATCTTACACATAAAAGTAGAGGGAAATAAATTCAGCAACTTCACATGCAGTAGCGTTAATTTTAATAATTATAAAAGTTTTTAAAATTGTTCTCTCGGCTCATAGGGCTAATTTCTAAAATTGATTATTCGCCTTTCATATAATTGTAATATCAATATTTAATCAAGTATGTAATAATTGAAAGGGAAGAAATTTAAGTAATTCAAAAAAATCCTAATTATTGTTTTTGAATTAGTCTATTTTGGTATAGAGCATTGCTTTTTTTTTTTTTTTAAATGTCTCCATCATTCCTGCTTAGTGGTAAAATATCGAACTTTAAAAATTTTATCCGAAAAAACTAAATTCTATAGCTTCATTTAATTAACTCTAAAGCTGTGATAACGTATAAATGCCCTAATCAAATATTCCTCCTAACAGAAATGAAAAAAAAAAACATTAAACGGCGAGCGACCTTATGTAGTTTTAAATTTTATGTCATAGTCCAGAACCATGCAAGCATTTCGAAGGAACTAGAATTAAAATTTGCCTAATGACTTTAGAATCGAAAATAAACGTACTTTTTGCAGTTAAATTACTACACTAAAATCGCGAATTGGTTAATCGATAATCAAATTTTTTACGATTTCCCCCAAAATTCAATAAAACACTAATTTTGATCCAAAAATCGTAAACCAAGCTTTATCTTAATTTTAACGAGTTAATATAGTAACTTTCGTTTACAAAACTGCTTTTCGAACTAAGGCTGAAATAAAAAATTCAGCTGGTTAGAGTTGGGGCAAAATTTTTGAATTTTTAAATCTTTCATTACATATAAAACATTACTCAAGGAAACGAAATCAAAATTCCCATTTAATTCTATGCATTAGAGTAAAATGTTAGGTCCTTTGCTTTATTTCAAGAATTAGAATGCATGATCTTGTCAAGGAACCTTCAAAATTGTACCTTTTTGCATTGTTATTTAACTTAAATTGATCATAAGTTGAACTTAAATATAACTTTGAAAAATGA
>JAPMOQ010047088.1:0-14088 GCA_026543055.1 Argiope trifasciata
GTAACCGAGCATATAATTGCAGCAGCAGATCTCAGTATTCCAAAAACATCGGGGAAAATACCTAAGCTATGCAAACCGTGGTGGAATGACAAGTGTGCAAACTGTAAAAGAGCGCAAGACAAAGCATGGAATACCTTCAGGAGATACCCTATCACCCAAAATCTCATTAAATTTAAAAAAGCAAAGTCTGAATTTCGTAGAATCCGACGCATTAGTCAGGAGCAATCCTTTCATTCGTATGTCAATTCCATTCAAGGACAAATACCTTCTAAAATCATGTGGGATAAAATAAAAAAGATTTTTGGCTGTTACTCAAATTCAGATAAAATATCCTTTTTAAAACTGAATGGAAGAGTAATATCTAATGCAAAAGAAATTGCTAATCTAATTGGACAGACTCTTTTTAACATATCGAGTGAAGAATTTTATCCAGAAGATTTTACTGCTTTTAAAAAACAGGCAGAGAAGCAAAAATTGGATTTTTTATCTTCCGATGGAGAGAAATATAATAATACTTTTAAATTTCATGAATTGGAAAATGCATTAAAAAAATCCCACTCTACATCACCGGGACCTGATAGAATACATTATGATATGCTGAAACATCTAAGTGATTCGTCATTGCGGATAATTTTAACTTTATTTAACAGAATTTGGATAGAAAGGTTTTTTCCAACCTGCTGGCAAAAAGCAATAATAATTCCTATTCTCAAACCTGGGAAAGATCGGCAAGATCCCGCTAACTACAGACCGATAGCTCTTGCCAGTTGCCTCAGTAAACTAATGGAGCGTATGGTTAGCCACAGATTGATGTATGTGTTAGAAGAGAAAAACTGGATTTCCCCTTTCCAAAGCGGCTTTCGCAAAAAGAGAAGTACACTAGATAATTTACTAAAACTGGAGACTGCTATCAGAGAGACTTTTGTAAGCAAAAAACATCTTGTATCCATTTTCTTTGATATGGATAAAGCTTACGATCGAACCTGGCGTTATGGCATTTTGAAAGATTTATTTAACATGAATTTAAGAGGGAATCTACCAATTTTTGTACAAAACTTTTTGAGTACAAGAACTTTTCAAATTCGTGTTGGAGATGTTTTATCAGATCCTTTCATTCAGCATGAAGGCGTTCCTCAAGGTAGTGTACTAAGTGTCTTATTGTTTATCATAAAAATAAATGGGATTGTTTCGCATGTAGCACCTTTTGTACATACTTCACTTTATGTCGATGACATCCAAATACATTGTGCTAGTGAAAGTTTGGATTTCATTAAAAAACAATTACAAACCTCCATAAACAGTATGTCACACTGGGCTTCGAAAAATGGATTTGTTTTTTCTCATCAGAAAACAGTTAGCGTTCACTTCTGCAAGCGACGTGGGCTTCATACAGATCCAGAGCTTCGACTTAATGGATCGGTTATTCCCACCGTTAGTGAGAAAAAGTTTTTGGGTGTCATATTAGATAATAAACTAACATTTCGTTCGCATATTCAAAATTTGAAAAGAAAATGCTTTCAAAAGCTAAATATTATAAAAGTCCTATCAAATACCTCTTGGGGAGCAGATAGAACTTCTTTGCTTAAGATCTACAGATCGCTGATACGCTCGAAGCTTGATTATGGAGCACCAATTTATGGTTCAGCTGCCAAATCTACCTTGAAATCATTGGATGCAGTGCATAATCAAGGACTTCGTATAGCTACAGGAGCTTTTAGAACATCACCAATTCAGAGTTTACAAGTTATAAGTGGTGAGCCCTCCTTGGAACTTAGGCGGAAACGACTTTGTTTATCCTACTTTTATAAAATTAAAAGTGTTGAATACCATCCACTGTGCAACAGAGTTCTCAATCCTATATACGGCTCGTTGTTCTCTAGGAAATTGTCTTTTACTCCAACTTTTGGATTCCGTGTTGGAGAGATTTTGCGATCATTCAAAATTGAAGACTTCCCGGTTGCTGTAAATATTAACGGTCCACCTCCCTGGCAGGAATTATCTTTTGATTTTGTCGATGATTTTATACACTTACTGAAACCATCAACATCAGACGTGATGTTTCAGAAATTTTTTTATGAACACAGACAACAGTATCATTCCTTTCAAGCTGTTTATACAGATGGTTCACGATATGGCAATCATGTCGGTTCAGCAGCAGTTTTTCGTAATGTAATCATATCAGAAAGACTTCATCCTTTCTGTTCTGTCTTCACATCCGAACTTTATACAATATATCTAAGCCTTCAAAAGATTGCAACGTTAACCCCCTCTAAATTTATTGTATATACTGACTCTAAAAGTAGTATTGCAGCTTTTAAAAATGTGTCATCGGAAAGCCATCCCTTAGTACAAAATATTTTTCACATATATAGATCACTAAAAAATAATTTTACAATTAAGTTCTGTTGGATTCCTGGCCATGTCGGAATCTTAGGAAACGAAAAAGCTGACAAGGCAGCAAAAAGCCCAACTCTGCTAAAAGAAAATTTTGTTCCCTTATCCGATGCCTTACAAGTAATAAAAATAATTCAAAATAAATTCTGGCAATCTACATGGGAAAATCTGTATACGAATAAACTGTTTCAGATACAGCCATCTGTCAAAGGCTTCAAAAATAAAATTGTGACTAGAAAGAAAGATGTTATTATTACGAGACTTCGAATAGGCCACACTTATTTGACTCAAAAACATCTTTTGCACTCTGATCATGCACCACTTTGTAATAAATGCAATTCTGTTTTAACAGTCAGACATATTCTGTGTGAATGCCGTGATTTTAGTATACAACGACAAGTTCATTTTGGAACGACTGTTCTTAACTTAAATGACATTTTAGGAGATAACCCTCATTCAAATATCTTTGCTTTTTTAAAAGATATTAAAATTTTACATCAGATTTAATTTTTTTTCCCTTTAAATGCCTTAAACTTTTAATACGAACGCCATGTTTAACAAATGTTTGGCGCAGTATGATCATATTTGGTCCTTGCGCCATAAAAACCAACCAACCAACCAACCATTTTACGTTTCAAATTCTCTGTATTGCATGATTGAATGCTGGCAAAAAAGTCTTAATTGTATGCTTTTGCTACTTTGTTTATGAACTATAGATACAGATTAATCATGATAAAAATATGTCGAATAAATTTAGCACGGATGATGTTACACTTTATTGCAGAAAATAAGTTCGCTAAATTTGAACGAACTGAGCGAACCTTTGCACCGATCTGCAAAAGAATGGACATAAAAAGTGATGATGGTATAAGACAGTGTTATCATTAAGTTTCTGGTGTAGAGTTTTCGTAGAAATAATTATTAATGGATGATTTCCACAATGTTTTTGCACCACAAAAACTAAATTTAAAAAAATGAAATCTTGGATACCCTTGAAGTTGTAAGGGACCTTAGGCAGTAGCTGTTTGCCACAATTACGTGGCAGCAGAGTTGCACAGTGTATTAAATGACACAGAAATAACGATGCCTTCGGAAGAAATCAATTTCAAAAAACTTCATCATCAATTCAGTTTATCATGAATAATAATAATTTAACAAACAAGGAAAATAATATACTCCGAGCAGATAACACATGCCTTCAAAAATTAAACTAACTGAGTTCAGGACGAGAGAGTTAACCATCCGATGATACTATTAACAGAGTTATATCTATGACAGCATTCTTTTAAATATCAAACATACCGGAAGTCACCGCCTACCCGACGACTTCCGATCACGTGATCTATAACAACGTCATGAAGATTACGTGACGATTTGCATAAAGGGGGATGAGACAATTTATACTTTTTGGTTAACAGTAGCCTACTCTATCTATTCGATAATCAAGATAATTTTTACATAAGGATTGTGACCAAATTATCGGCATTAAAATATCTTCTGAACATGCGCGCAAGTTTAATATTAAATGTCGAAATTTAAGGGAGTAGGACTGTTTTTAAAAATGTACTGAGAAAACTTTAATATTTACAAGATATTCAAGTTATAAAGTTATTTCGCGTGTAAATGTCATAGTAACATATGTAAAATGCACTTGTAAAAAATGAACGCTTTAACATGTAATCATACATACTTATATTAAAAAATGACTACATTTTATTCCAAAGAAGTAAGATATTGAATTTGCGCTCCCTTAATTTTTAAGTATGTGTTATTGTTAAATACTTTTTTCCCTCAGAGCTATTGTAAACTAATATTTTCAAAAAGAAGGAAAATTACACTCCATTTTGCATAGTTATAATATTAAATGTAGCATATGAAAAACTGAGGAACTGCTTCATTGAACAAGTGCATATTTAGATAGAATATTGAGTACAAGTCTGTGTGTCCTCTTTTCTGCTCAGTGTGATGCAAACTATAGGCTGAAAATCTGATAGAGAAATTAGATGCCCGGTTACCTCTCATTTTAGCATCCGCCTTCTTTGTCGACCGACAAAGAATGGTCGGCAAAATGCGACATTTTAAACCTCGTTGGTTATTATGCCAAATGTTGAGCAAACTATGAGATTTCATCTTATGTCCTATCTGCAGAACTTCACCGAAATCTGTAGCGTATAGCATCTTGCTTTGGTAAAATAATACATGACGATGCTTTCAATAAAGAAATAAGCATCTAGGATCCTTTACAAATACAGAAATGAATTAAGAAATTTTATGTCTTAGAGTTACATTTGAAATAAAGTTTTAAAGCTTGAAAGAAATGCTTTTATTTTTATTGATTATCTCCGTAGGCATAATAAAAGTATCAAATTATAAAATGTAATTAAAATTGCACCAGAAATAAGTAGATGTAAAATTAAGTAGTTTTAAGTCTTGCAGTATAAAATGTTTTGAACATTTTTCATATTTTAAATGTAGCAAATTACAAATAAAGTATATTAAATCTTATCTATAGACATTATAGCGATAATAGTTGTCAACATTTTAAATCTTTCAAATATTGCTTATTTTTAATTTTCTGAATTTGATGTCTAGCTGGTTTCTCAGGAATATCGGATATTTAATTTTATATAAAATGCTTGAATGTAATTTCATGTCCATAATTCCATTATACTGAGAGACGTTAAAACCATTCTAGATATGTGTGTCAAATATTGTGCTTCAAATACTACTGTCTAATCAATACAACGTTGGCATCCAAACACACTTGTAAAAACAATCCTTTTCGTTATCAGTAAAGTTTAAATTGCTTTAGTAAAGAAATTATTGGGATTCTGAATTTTTTTTTCAAATGATTTGAATCAATAGTGATTTAAATTGGTGAAAAATTATTTGTTTTAATTAATGAAAAAAAAAAGTAAAGTAGAATTGATAGGGACTCAGATCTTATTCTCATATCTCTTCAAATCCATTCTTGAGAGTGTTCGTTAAATTATATATTTTTTCATGGAATATTGTTATCATTAATTATAAGCCATGCATGCTGGATTAGTGGTAAAGTCACAGCTTTGGGATGCAGAGTTCTGTGTTATAGTTGTTCAAAAATATGACTATTTAAGATCATTTTAATTAGGCTGATATATAAATTTTACATTTATGTTATGAGGATGAAATGCCCTCATTTATTGGGGGTGCACAAAATTTCTACAGAGATTCCCATCAATTATTTAGTTTAATAAGGAAAACATCAGAAGAATTTAAACTAATATATCTGAGAATATTTGAATTTCATAAATCATGTCAAACATACCTTTAAAACAAAATTTCATTGCCTTATAAAGCATGAAGGCAGCCATTTTCGAAATTATTTCAAAGAAAAAATTCCTCTCAAAAAGATGCAAGGCAAAAGCTTATTATTTGATAACATAAATTGTTGATGTAGGAAAAAACCAAAATTAGGGCATGAAAATCACTTTTCAGTCCAAAAGTTGTTCATCTTAATTTAGCTAGCTGGATTTACTTTTAAATCTGGAATAATTACAAAGTTTCAGCGAGATAAAAATTTCAAGATTTTTACATTTCTAACAGATTCCAAGCTATTGGGTTGTTCGGAAAGTCATTTCGTTTTTTTTAGTGAAAATGAAAGACGATTTTCGTATAATGAATAAGCATTTTATTAAATTATGTATTGGCCATTCTGATCCAACACCCTTTGCCATCTTTCTGGTAGTAGCATGATTCCACGCTCATAAAATTTTTGGTCTTTGCTGGCAAAAAACTGATCCAGGTGATTTTTGGCATCTTCATTTGAGGTAAAGGTTTTACCGTCCAAAACATTTTGCAGGGACCGGAACAAATAATAATCCGAAGCCGCCAGATCTGGAGAATATGGTGGATGTGGCAGTGTATCCCATTCAAGCAGTAAAAGCGTTTGGCGAGTGACCAAACTTGTAAGAGGTCTCGCATTATCTTGGTGGAACACTACACCTTTTCTGTTGATTTACTCTGACCTTTTCTGTTGAAGTGCATCGTTCAGTTTGTCCAGCTGATGACAGTAGACTTCGAATTATTTGTTGTGTTATCCTGTAAAAGATGTAAAAAAACCGATTCCTTTAAAATCCCACCAAACAGACAGCATCACTTTTTTTTGATGATATTGGCTTTCGAAATGCTTTGAGCCGGTTCATCTTTTCAGCTCCATGATCATTTGCCTTTGACATTGTTATATACAACGCATTTTTCGTCCCCAGTAATGATGCGCTTTGAAAATGAATCATTTTTGTGACGTTTGAGGAGCGAATCACAGACATCAACACGACGACACAAATTTCTCTCTGTGAGAACATGGGGAACCCATATATCGAGCTTCGAGGTTAATCCCAGGCCTTTCAGGTGGTCATAAACAGTTGAATTCGATAACTTTAAGATCTCACCGATCTCACATGTTGTTATTCGCCGGTTTGCATCAACTAATGCCTTTATCAGCTTCAACCGACCTTCCAGAACGTGGTGCATCTTCGACATCAAAATTGCCGGATCAAAATTTTGCAAACCAGTTCTTACACTGGTGTATTGTCAACACATCTTCTCCATACACTTCGGTTAATTTCTTTCTGGCTTGAACTGCATTTTTACCTTTTCTGAAGTAAAAAAGTAAAATATGACGAAAATGCTGCTTATTGCTCTCCATATTTAAAAGGGCACCAACCAAAAACTACTGCGTAGAATTAATAGAACTTTTTCACACACAAGCCTTGCAATATCAGCTCTCAAGACATATAATGGTTATGCGGCTTAAGTGTGAAGTTGGTTTCGAAAAAACGTAATTAAGTCCTCTGACGTGAAAAAACGAAATTACTTTCCGAACAACCCAATAGTTAAAATTCAAACTAAATTACTAAGGTAACATGAATTAAGCTTTATATGCATATAATAAACTTTTGGACAAAAGGTGTTATGTATTCTGGGAATCATGATCGACGAAGAACTTATTTTTCGCCTGCTGTAGACTTGTATGAAAATCATTGCAATAAGTGGTCTCCCTAAAGGAATCTACTTAAAAATGCAGATAAACATTGAAGATTTAGAATTTTGATTTAAAATAATTGCGGAATTGATTTAACTTTAAAATGAATAGCTGCAATAGAATTCTACTAGTTCTGGCAGGACTAACCAGTAGCAAAAAAGGCATTCATGATTAATAAAAAAAACAAAGAATGTTCGTGCTAATTCCGCCTTTTTATTCATAGAATTATGCTGATAAGCATTCACTGCATTGCAAAGATATTTCATAATTTTAAAATATGACAATAGATATCATTTGTGTTGAAAAGCACTCTATTGACGAATTTTGGTACTAAAATTGTACCAAATTTTGAAGTTCAAAATTTATGAGCTCTGAAGTGAGGAAACTTGCATCCTACTCGTATACAAATATGTTATAAGCTCTTAATATAATTTCTCACTTTTTATATTAATTAGTACATTTTTAACCATGATTTTTTTTTAAATTTTCTGATCTGAATCCTACATTTTTAATTATTTCTAATATACACTTTAAAATGTTGATTAACATTGTAATTTTCAAGTTTCAAGAGAAGCAATAAATTTTTTTAAAATGCTTACAACATTTCTTTCAAAAAATCCCAATAAGAATCTCTTAATAAAAGCAGTAAATGAAAAAAACATTCTCATTTTTATGTACAGTTGTAAACAGATGCATTTAATCAGTTTTCCCTGCACAAAAAATAAATTGAAATTAATTCAATATTTTTTTTAGTTACACTTCTGAAAAATCAAAGTACACACAATATTTAGAATAAATTTTGATTTTAACATTTCAAGAATTTAAATGCAAATATCCTGTTAACTAGGATGACTTAAGTTTGACTGTTAGAAAATGATTTTCAATGGCTGTCAACAATATTTTACTTTACTTATACTCGACAATTCATTTTTCTTTTTTAGATTTATTTTGATAATTCTTATTAAACTTTCACTGATCTTCTAAAACTCCTAGAATATTACTAGTTCACCAGCCACCTTATTTTCCCAATACTAATACCATTTAAAAATTTTCAAACTAGATTTGTATTCAAGATCTGTATTAAATTAACATGGCAACAGATTTTTTAAATATAAACCTAAATATTTTCTTTGAAAAATAAATGAATATTTGATTTCCTAATATGAACTTTAGTTATAAAGTATATCAGAATTTAATTCATTCATTGTAGTAGAATTTGCAAGAAAATATTACTAACACAAAAAAAGCTATGATGCACATATAATGAATAAAAATTTAATGAAAAACATAAATCTTCATATTATTTACATAGATACAGTTTTAATAGGCCTCCTTACTACTAGAGGTACCTCCTCGAATTTCCGTTTCCTTTCTTTTCTGTACAGCTGTAAAATAAAGGAATAACATCAAATAAAATTAAAGCATAAAAAGTGTGATCTCAGAGTGCCAATGTCAAACTGAGAATTTAACAGTTTATATATTACTTTGGTAGAATTAAATTCTATGATCCTAAATACAAAACTGCATTATATAACATCTAATCAATTATATTCAGTTATTAAATGAACCCACATCATATTTCCAATTTAAAATGAAAACACACACACACAATATTAGCATACTAGAAAGAAGACAAATCTGATCTACAATTTTGCAAATCTACACTAATAATAAAGCCCAATGTGCATTTGTGTTGGCACTCTACAGGTCAGACCGTCCGACATACAGCTATTAAATTTGACACATACATACCTTGGAGGTCGCGAATGTGCACTTGGGTTCCCTTTTTTGGAATTTTTAATAATTAGAAACAAACTTTTCCTAGCAAATGAATAAGGCTTCCGTTTTTTTTCCCCATTGTAAAAAGGCTAGATTTTATTTTTGGGCAATTATTTCAAATGATTCTGTTTATTATCTTAGTATTGGATACATTTAAAACTAAACATTAATTAATCAATCTGTTCATGATGAATCAGAGAAAAATTTGTTGAAAACTTCTTGAGATATTACATAAATGAAGAAAGATATTCTTTTGTGCCAATAAGGTTTAAATACTCAGCGACTCTGCTTTCAGAACTCATATTAAAAGCAACAATAAAACAATGCTTTGTTTCAGTAAAAAATGTTCTTATATTAATTGAAGTATAATCATTTCCACCAGTTTAAAGCATAAATACTATGGGAACTAACAGAACATTAGAGATACATATTACATTACTGTTTAAGGCCTTTACAATATTATAAGTGAATTATAACGATTTAAATTTTGATAGGCATAAAATATTTTGATGTAAAGCTATTAAAATAGAAGTTATATAAAATATTTAATTAGTAAAATTTTAATGCCTATTAAGACTAGCAAACCATCTGGTCGCCAAAGGGGGCTAGAAAATAATGAAAAAACAAATGTCACAAAACAAGTATTTTACAAAAAAATCCAAAATAACGATGCAAGATGTGTTAATATAGTCAAATAAATCTTTTAGTATACTTACTGAATCTAGTGAGATATCTAATGTTGAAGAGAAATCCAGCTCTAAAGAAGGCAAAGGATGATTTAGAATTTTAGCTTTGCGAGAGATTTCTGGTACAACGTGGTTCTGTAATGTCTATATTGAAAGATCAATTATTCATTAAAAGTTAATGAAATAAATAAAAAAGATATAAAGCTAACTATGCAAGATACAGGTTACGTATCTGCAACAATTTAAAACAGGTTTCTGAAATATTTCTTATATAGCAAAAGAAGCAATTTGTTTTTTTGAATTTCCTTTTCTCTACAAACATACAGATTTCTTATAACTAAAATTTCCATATTTAAAGGATTACACAAGGTATTTTATCGGTTCCAATGCCATGAAGTTTGAATTACAGAAATGCAAGATCATGCACATAGAATATCAATATAAAAAAATCCTAAATAAAGGGATTACATGTCATAGACTTTGAACAGATTAGGCATGCAATGCCAGCATACCAAGAGATTCACAAGTTTGTACTCTAATGCCATTACGGAATCAGGTCTAAAATCAAGCAGCATACACATGCTTAAAAAAGTTTTTAAAAAATATCATGTGTTGTTAATTTAAGAAGAAAAAAATTACACCAGGAATTTACAATTAGATAACACCTAAACATTTATTTAACTTTATTTGCATGAAAATAATACTCCCACAACATAAGTGAATGATAAATTTGATAAAAGCGTAAAGCAAGCAACCCACAGGTGACTGTATTCAGTTTGCTGTTACATTATTCTGAGGCTTACTGGCAAATCTTTTAAATGCCCGAGTTGCAGCCGAGGATTTTGCCAAAAAAGAATCCATGCTGTGGCCTAATGACACTCATTGTGCTACAAAATGTGATGAATAAGTTTGATCATGTAGGTATTAAAAGATTTATGCTTATATCATGTAGGTATTTTATCTGATCAACTAGGTATTTTATCAGATATGAAACAACATGCTACAAACCCAGTATGTACAGAAGATGAGGTTTGGCAGTCATAGAGGAATCTAGTCTATCCCCACATGGTGCTGTTAGCCAACAAACTGTTCTTTGTTACAGATATTAAATATGTATTTGTTCGGAAAGTAATCTTAGCTTATGCATTTATAAGGGTAATGACTTATCTGATAGGAATATTAAAAGACACAGAAACATTTTAAGATGCAATTCCTTGCAGAAATGCAAGTCAGAGAAACTTGGCTGCAGAACATTCTGTGATCCCAAATTTGCTTAAATGGCTAAGCGCATATCACGACTGTTATATCTAAGAATCAGAAAATCTACATATTGTTTATTAAATGCCACTATACCCTGCAAAGATTACAGTATGGTACAATTAGGCATCTATAATAACTGGTCCTATATGACTTCCTTCTTCCTAAGACTTCTAAAATCACAGATCAACAGTATCAAGGTAAGGTGAGAGCTGATTTCATCCCCAATCTGCTGCACTTCCTCATACACATCACAGCACTGAAAGCTGTTATAACAAACTTTCTCAGCAATCACTTTCCATTCAACTTGTCCTCCATATTAACCTGATACGACTCCTGATAATGGAAACATTTAATGGACCAAGTAAACCGAGAGCAACTCGTAACCAAAATGTATTGAGAAGATTATTATGAGGCACGTTGACAGAATAATGCATACTTACAATGTAGAAACATTATTTAAAAATTGGAAAGAATTGTGGAAAATTGCACTAAGTATATAGAGCTTTTATGTAAATCTACACCACCACTTATTAGGGATGTCTGCACTAATTTTTGTATTAAATAAATTTCAAGCACTTGCACTCAAATGTCCGCACTTCAATGCCATTCTTTTCCATAGAACTTCCAGGATGCTCCTTTAAATATCGGAAATTTAATAATAACAGCCCCCCTGTACTATTACATTTTATAATCAACATAATTTCATATAATTTTTTAAAAAATTATTGTCACTGAAAGTACTACATTGATTTGAATAATGTTAATAGTGTTTAGTTGTTATGCCTTCTTCATAATTACAAAACATGATATACTTTTAGTTCTATACTTTCAGCTTTTGATCTGTAGTATTATCACAGCTATATTATATTTATTTATAAAATTTCTATTTTCTATGCTGGCTTTTAGCAAAGATGTTTATAAATTTATACAGTTTATAATCTTTTTTTGTGCAGTTCGAGTTATTGTTTTATTTAAATCCAAGATATTGTAATACATATAACTAAATTAATGTTTTTAGATAAAAGAATTATCAAAGGAATGTATTATTTCATCCCTAAAAAAAATGCGTATTGACAAGAAAGCAAACCTTTATTTCCCACAAAGAACTTTCTAATGCATGACTTTCGGCAGGATCTGATGCCTCAAAAACAAATGGATCTTCAGATAATTCTAAAATAATAAAAAGGTATTAAAAAAAGAAATCTTTAAATAACAACAATGATAAAAATAAAACAACATGATTTTAAATTAAAGAAGAGACGTGTAATTATATTGGGGAAAAACTCCTGCTTAAACACTTCAAATTTTTTACTTTCAACAAAATTTTAAATCAACATTTAAAAATATGATCATATGTTTTGTGCAGCACAATTGAAATTAGTTTTTATGCCAAATAATTCTTTGAAATCAATAAATCTTTTAACCGTAAATCTAAAATAATAATAAATATGTTATTTTTATACTTTTTCTTTATCTCCTAAATGTTTACAAAAGGGGAAAAACGTTTTAAAGCCAACACATTTTATCCTCCTCCATTTCAAATGTAATTAATAAAAATCAATCTTGATTGTTACAATCACTAACTCTACTATGACATACATTCATATATAGAAAACCCGAGAAGACTACCTAACCATCTTCCTGGGGAGTGACAACTGTTAATGAGCATATTCAGGACCTGTTTATTTGAATTCATTTAACTACTAGAGAAGAAAATGAGGGGCTTCATAATCTACAGCATTTTAAGCAATTAAGCTATAAATCATTGAAACAATCCTTTTATAATTTTTTAACTATGAAGCACAATTCATTTGTTTGGCTATAGTAATTTTAAAGTTCATATATGGTAATTTATGCTAATTCCCCCCCCCCCCATTCCTGAGAATTTTTATAAGAAATTAAACAATTCTGTCCCTGTGCATAGTTCAAATATTGTAATAATAATAATAATAATAAAAAACAGAAACCAACAAAGAAACACTATAAAAAAGCAGCTTTCTTTCGATTCAATTCACATTAAAAGATAATATACAATATTGAAAATATTATAAAAGGATAACAAATCATAAAGAATTACAAATTACCTGTGGGACTTTCTTTGTGGATAAGAACAGATATAGTCTTATGATGAATAATTAAATTGATAACTAGAACAATTATTCTCAAAATACTGTCAGTTTTTGATAATAAGGCAATTCTGCTTAGTCTTTTAACAAATGAGGCTATCAAATATGCAGGTAAGTGCCTGAAATAAAAATAAATTTATTAACATTAAATTTGCAAATCCACAATTTTATCGTAAACAGTTTTCAATTTCTTTTCCCTCTCTTTATAATTAGCTTGAATTTAAAAAATTGTTAACATAAAATAATGTAATGTTTTTTTGTTAATTTCATATATTGCCTGCTTGCACTACTTTTATAAGTTAAACCAATTCAGAATTTATTTAACAATATTCTTATTTCACACTCAAAAAATTTAAAATACGTGTAAAATATTAGACATATAAACCATTCTAATAGAATATTTTATAAGTAATTTAGCAATAAAAATATGCAAGTATTTAAAATTAATGGCATAGTTACACTTAATATTTATTAAAAAAACACAGGAATTTACTATAGAAAAAAGATTAAACTTACGTGGATGAAAGGAAAAGATCACAAAGGTAAAAAAACCTTGAGCTAAATTTTCCATTCACTATATTTTTATTGATCAAACAATAAAAATTCTTGAAAAAGTCAGGATATTCTCTAAACATAAAAAGAATGCATAGGTCAAAACTGATCAGGCATGAGAAGAGATTCAAATTTATTGGCGCGTATTTTCTTTTTAAATGCAAGAAGTTTATTTTGAAGTATACAAAGAAGCTTAAAATGGTCTTAATCTAAGACAAAGGAAAAAAAAGACATTATCTAATACTATAATACGAGGAATGGTTGCCAA
>JAPMOQ010047089.1:0-16643 GCA_026543055.1 Argiope trifasciata
CGAAATGAGGTTAATTAGTTATTAAAATTAATATAATTAACTTGAAATGTTTTATTCGTAGTTAATTGATTTTAAAAATTTATGGAATTTGCAATGAACAAAATAAATAACTTTGCATTGAAAATTAGAATTCTAAAAAAAAAATTAAGCACGCCTCCTTACTTTTATTTATAGATTTGTGCACTTGCTATAAGACAGCAAAAAAGGATCGAATAAAATTTAAAATAAAACTTCGGGGGAAAATTGTTGCATTTATTAGCGGGAAAAAGCTGAACTAATCGTTACTAAAATCATTAAAAATAACTTGAACATATTTTTTCTATTTATCTTTTTATTGGGAAAAAATATTACTGTGGTATCATTGTGCATGTAACTTAACTCAATGTGAGGCTTTTTGAGGAGCGGCCTATGTGTGAAAGTGGGCTGTGTAGCTTTTCGAGGATGAAGTTTATGGAGGTGTGGGCAATGTGTGGATGTTGTAGTTTTTGGAGGTGTGGGCAATGTGTGGATGGTGTAGTTTATGGAGGTGTATATGGTGGTGGTTAAACATATGCCATTTTAAATATGCTTGTTCATATATTTAAAAATGACACAGTTTTTTTTTTTTTTTTTTTTTTTTTTGTCTTGTAAGGTATAAATGGTTTTCTTCTGTCCTTATGATCACGGTGTCATTGCTGGATAATGGAAAGTCCTCCACCTCCACCAGAAATAGTAGGACTTTCCCTATAAAATACATGTGCGAGCTGTGTTGGATGCACAAGAACTATTTTCTTAGTGATATCGAAATACTGTCAGTCGAAAAGCAAGGTAAGCTTTTAGGTTTTGGTAATGATGCTCAATTTTTTACTGTAGTGGCAATTTCATTTTTACTCTTTCGTAGACGGAATACAGAGTTATGATCATCCAATTATTCAAATTTGAGAATTTGATGGATCTCCATTCCCAAATTTCGGAAAACGCATTTCTGATCGTGTCTGTGAACAAGATAACTCAAATATTTTGACCGAAACTGCTGAAATTTCATATACGAATGCAATTTGTAGATTTTTATCCGATTTTGGATTAGATTTAACTGAAACAAATTTGTCCTCTCCGTTCGATTACAAATAAACACAATAATCCCAAAAACACGGAACATAGTAGACAAAATTTTCTACTAAAGAGTAGCATCTAAATTTTGAACTAAATTCTCCATGGTTGACTGTTTTCGCATGCACGTAAACGTAATAACTCGAAAATGAAATTACTTAAAACAAAGAAATTTAGTATGCTATCATTGACTACAATGGTAATTCCGTCAAAATTGAGGTTGCATTCGGCCGGAAGAAAGGCATTCAAAGTATTTTTACTGAATCATGTGAACGATAAATTAAATCTAAAGATCATGCGAATGTCACTTTAATTCCGAACATCTATATTTCATAACTACTGTTTGCTGATGGCGTGCAAGGCCTTTCGCGGTCTAATCCAAAGTTTATAGTTATGCGGAGGAGACGAAGAATCCTATCTGAAGAGTATACAAAAAAAACTTTGGGAGAACACTCTCGCTGGTTTTAAATATCAGTATTTAAATATTTTTATTCAGTGAAATGTTTATAAACGGGACTGATTATTGGTGCATTTACGAGAGAGCAAATACTGAGATCCCTACAAACATTTAAGTGATGTTCATTTAAAAATTAACATAATGCTTACATAACTTTAAATTTTAAATCAATTTGTTGCGATTAAAGTTACTTCAAAAAACAGAATTATTAGTGAGCTTTGTCAATTAGTTTCCATAATTAAAAAACTTATATTTAGTTTCATTAATATAGCAAGCAAATTCTATTTCTGATTTTAATAATGCTTTTGTCCCCTAAAATACAAACCTGAAAGATACATATAAAATGTTAAAATCTTTTTAAATTCTTCAAGTTTCTTGATGTTTGAACTGAAGTAAATCTTGTGGCGTCTTCCAAGCTAGGAACATCACGGATTCTTGCAAGTAAATTTTGGTAAATGATCCAACAGATTTAATTGTTGACAGTTTGTGAAATTTAAGATTTTAATTTTAGTTCCTGGAAGATAAAAATGCTTTGCGTACTGAAAATTTGTTCATATTAAACACTTTAGCAATTGGAAATGTGATTCTTCATGTTGTCGCCTTATTTTTAGAAATCAACGAATCTTAAAGAATTTATGGTTCGTATTTCTATTTCCAATGGTATTGAACGTTTGCCTACTTTGTAGGATTCTTAAGACAACATGCAAAAATTCACCTTTATTTATAACATCTTGAATAGTTGGTGTTGCTGCCATACAGTTTGTTAATAAACCAAAGAACTAAACGAAAGCTTAGTTATATGTAGAATTTTTTAATAGTGATTATCTAATATTAAAAACATGCATTTGCCTCTTTTACCGGTATTTCGTTCTAATTTTATTGTTCAGAAGTTTGGATTTGGAGAGCAACACAGATTATGATTTCAGTTCTTTAAGAGGATTGGAATTTTAGAAGACAGTTTCATTTAATGTAGAATGCGATCATTGGCGTAGCGAGCGTAAGCTGCCTCAAAGTATAATCTTTTTTGCCGCAGTCGTTATCAGTGGTTGAACGACCAGTAGATGGCAACCGACTCTTGATCTTTTTTTTTTTTTTCTTCTTTTTTTTTCTTCAACCTTTTATGATTTATGATTTTCCGGCGCACATGTCTTCCCTCCTGTATCTACGCCATTGTGAATATATATATCAAACATTATTTAAAATTGCTATGTAAGATTTCGTCTGTATTTTATGTATACTTCGAAGAAATATCGAAATATTAATTCTCTTTTTGTAGCTAAAAAAATGTATAAGAAAATTCAATTTATATCCATGATCTTGTGTTAAGACACTGTATAAAATCCAGCTTCTCTTTGTAAACTTCTCATTTATCTATCAATAATAAAAGTTGCAATTACTGTTACAGAACTATAATTACGGTGAAAAACCAACTTTCATAATGTGCCTTCTATCATAATTTACTAATAATGAATGCTACTGAAGTGATTTTGTTATTTTAAATGGTCAACTGCTATTCTAAATGCTTTTAATTTTTATTGCCATCGAATTAAATTTGATCTCATTGAAGTAGAATTTCTTGTCTACCGGTTCCCTTTACCCAGTAATTTTTCAAAGAATCTTCTCATCCAGCATGAAAGGTGAACGAATGAAGTGAAATGTACTTAATTTGTTAATTTCTATAACTTTAATTTTGCGATTGTAAGTGTTGATGCAATCAAAAATATTCCACCTATTTATATAACTATCCGGTAAGGGACTCATTCCAGCATATCTTCTCATTTCGCATGTTATAAAAATATATTAGCAAGTTTATTGATATCAGTGTCTGTTTTAAACACATCATTGAAGAAAAATCTATTTGCATCCATTAGTTAGTAGGATTTAAGTTGTTTTTTTCCCGTAAGTTCACTTTATGATTAAGATCCTGTAATACTTGTTTATCAAGTTGGGGGAGGGGGATAAATTTGTTCCAAATGAAAAAAATGAAGTCAGCAAAGAAAAAAAAAGCTGAAATGTAGAGATAAATATCGGATTTATAGCTTATTAAAGTCTTTGTATTACATATTTTCTTAATTATTTATAACAAATATTGACGATCCTTAAAAGATCGTATAGTGATGCACTTGAAATTGCTTTGATGCATTGATCATTATTTTATTACATTTTAATTGTTAACCCTTCTCACTACAATTACGTGTCAGAATTGTGTATCAATATCCAAAATGTTTTGATTAAATCTATTTAAAATAATTTAAAGTAAGACATGGGAGTTTCTTTGACTATGTATAAATATTTCATGTTTCCTTCTCATTTTCATGTAGTTGGAAATTACCATTGTTAACCCTGCATAGGTCGCGCTGATTACAATAGTGACTTTTAAAGTGAGTTTGATGTTTAAAAAATAATTAAGAAGTGCCTTGTTATGTTTAAAGTTCATTAATTATTTTGGAGTTTTATTTTGATTTGAAAATGGACTACAATTGTAATCAGCGCGACCTTTTACGTGACTTTATAGATCGCGACCGGTGCAGGGTTTATAGCGAAGTAACTGATAATTAAGAATTTAAGTTGCTTCATAGCTTAAAGATTAATATATAACAATTTTCAACTTCAAAAATATTTAGATTTGTTAATAATTTTATGCTTACAAAAAAATTGAATATTAATATTATGAAGATTTGAGATAACTGCTTCTTAATAAATTCTATTTTTCATTGGCTTAAATAATTTAAAGCTTAAATTGTTAAAGACTTATTGCTTCTGGATCGAGGTTTAAAGAATTTACTATGCGTAAGCAAAATAATTTTAAAATTCACCATCACTTAAAATATTTAACTGTAATATATACACTGAGGTGACAAAAGTCATGGGATGACTGTTAATATCGTGTCGGTCCTCCTTTTGCCCGGCGAAGTGCAACAACTCGACGTGTCATGGAGTCCACAAGTCGTTGGAAGTCCTCTGCAGGAATATTGAGCCATGCTGTCTGTATAGACGTTCATGTGAAAGTGTGGATGGTGCAGGAGTTTGGGCACGAACGGACCTTTCGATGATGTCCCATAAATGCTCGATGGGATTCATATCGGGCGATCTAGGTGGCCAGATTATGCGCTGGAATTGTCCGGAATGTTCTTCAAACCAATCGCGAACAGTTCTGGACCGGTGACATGGCGCATTGTCATCCATAAAAATCCCATCGTTGTGTGGGTACGTAAAGTCCATGAATGGCTGCAAGTGATCTGCAAGCAGCTGAACATAACCGTTTCCAGTCAATGATCGGTTCAGTTGCGCCAGAGGACCGAGTCCATGCCATGTAAAAACAGCCCACACCATTATGCGGCCACCACCAGCTTGAACAGTGCCTTGCTGACAGTTTGGGTCCATGGCTTCGTGGGGTCTGCGCCACACTCGAACTCTACCATCAGCTCGTAACAACTGAAATCGTGACTCATCTGACCATGCCACGGTTTCCACTAGTCTAGGGACCAGTCGATATGCTCACGAGCCCAGGAGAGTCGCTGCAGGCGATGTCGTGCTGTTAGTAAAGGCACTCGAGTCGGTCTTCTGCTGTCATAGCCCAAGGAAGACAAATTTCACCGCACAGTCCTATCGGACACGTCCCTCGTACGTCCCACATTGATTCCTGCAGTTATTTGACGAAGTGTTGCGTGTCTATTAACATTGACCATTCTACACAGACGTTGGCGGTCTCTGTCGTTAAGTGCAGGTGGTCGCCCACTGCGCTGTCCATGATGGGATGTTATGCCTGAAATTTCATACTCTCGACACACTCTTGATACTGTGGATCTCGGAATGTTGAATTCACTAACGATATCCGCAATGGAATGAACCATGCGTCTAGCTCCAACTAACATTTCACGTTCAAAGTCTGTTAATTCTCGTCGTGCCGCCATAAATCACGAAAAACTTGTTCACATGAATAACTTGAACACAAATGAAAGCTCTGGAATATGAGTTGGATTATTGAGGCACCTAGCCCCGAAGGGGCTTATCCTCAGTAGTGATAAATAGACGTTAAACCTAGCAGTCAGTACAATGCAGTGATACTCTTCGAAGAGAACGGCAGATGTTGATCGCCTGACTGCAGAAGCGTGAATGAGCCGAAACTGGTAAGAGCTGAGAGGATGAGAGGGTAGGTGAGGAGGGAGCCAATCAGAGTGGTCCTTCGTACGGGGAGTAGGTGGAGGGTTGCACTGGTTTCTGGGGAAGTCTGGAGTCTCTGGAGAGGGATAAACTGTTGTATCTGTGGAGCCAATCAGAAGACGTTTACTCGGGGTTGTTAGAGGAGGATTAGTCGATGAGGGCATTGAGAATTATTAACTTCTTCTTTTCGGGATCTTTCTCTTCTTTTGCTAATTTCGCTGCATTAAGCAAACCTGGGAATTCTTTAAATATGGATTTTAATTCTTTCAGGGCTTCGATTAATTCTTTCATATCTTTCAGTTCTGAGTCTCCAAAGGGTTCCGAAGTCGGGTGTAAGCTGGGTGCTTGGTATTGCTGTTGGGGGGTCAGGACTTGTCTTTGGGTTGGTCTAGGTTGGTTTTGGTGATATCTCGGATCTGTTTTCTGTGTAATTTCAGCATAGATGAGTCGAACCTATTTCAAAGTCATTTTAGGATACTTTTTACAACCTTTCCACGCAGCCAGATGTCCTTCTTCCTTACAATTTATGCATCTTGGGGATTGAATTTTCTCCTTGATATTGCATTCTCTCGTTTGGTGGGCTGCGCCAGACTTAATACATTTAGGGGTCATGCGGCAATTCCTGGCTGAGTGGAAGAAACCGGAACAATTATAGCAAATAGTAGCTGTTGACCTCTTCCTGTGGGGCGCTATATTAATTCTAAGATGGAGAAGGCTGTTTTCATTAAAGATATTATTGGACTTGGAGTTTTTCTTTATATCAATCAGGAAAATGGGGTAGAGGGATTTTTCTCTGAAGTTTTTGAGCTGCGATACTCTAAGTACGTCGTAGTTCTTTTCTTCAAGTGCTTGCTTGATTTCATCTTTGTTTGAGTTGCCAGGAAGACCCTTGATAATGACTTTTAGTGGTCTTGTTTCATCGCTTTCAGAGAGGAAGTAATCTTCCCCTTCATCATCAAGGTACTTGATAATTTTCAATCTTTGTTCTTCCGTAGGGGGGTGTACTATGATGACGTTATTAGTAAACCTGTTGACGGCTTCAGGGAAGTTTTAATACAGTTTTTGCAAGGTGATGTTGTAGTGCACGGAGAGTTTTAGGTGAATGCAGGGGGTCTTGTTGACATTTGAATTTTCATTTTCAGATAGGATATCATATTTATTGTTAGTTTCAACCACGAAGTTACTTGTATCAGTGATTGGTTGTCTGGCTGCTTTTCTTGGGGAGACTGTTTGGTATGACTCTTGGCTATTTTTTCTTTTGTTGAGGTTACTTTCATCTGTCACGGGCGAATCATCTTGAATTTTTCTTTTCATTTTCAGGGTGTCATCATAATCCATAGGGGTAGCAGGTTGTGGATCGTGTACCGGACAATTTGTAACCTTTCATGGTCCAAGCACTCTGAGAAGTGTTTTCAAATGTTTACTTTCATCCTGGAGTGTTTTGATCTTTGCTACGGTTTCGTAGTATTCAATAGTATTTGTTCGGTTGTTTTCTTTTAGCCCGTGAAAAGTGTCGGTAAGTGAAGCAATTTTGTCCATGTTTTCACTCAGGTGGAGTTCCTTGTTTTGCATGAGAATGCAAATGTCTTTCATATTTTGTGTGTGATAACGGCAGTTGGGTACTAAGCAGGAGCCAAAATCACGGATTTGTCTTTCGTAGGTGCTAATAGTCGCATCCGCATTTTCAATAATATTCCTGTCCTCAGATGAAATATTTTTGATATCATAGTACTTTTGAAGAGTTCTTTGTTTGATGTAATTAGCATGCTTTATTTTAGATTTAAAACTACCTAAGGTTTTGCAAGCGTCTCTCAGAGCATGAAGACAGTCATAGTAATCGTCTCCGCTGTATTGATCATAATTAATAACGGCGCTAGAACGGCTGCTGCGGGAGCAATCAGAACGTCCGTCTCCTTCCATGCCTGGAGACGGAATGAATGAAAGCTCTGGAAAACGAACTGCGCATTTATACTTTTTCGCTGCGATACTACTGCCATCTGTATATTTGCATATTGCTATCCCATGACTTTTGTCACTTCAGTGTATATATATATATATATATACTAGCCAAAATTTAAAAAAACTTTCTTGTTGCATCCATTTGCAAATTTTTAAAACTTTCATTTGGAAATCAATATTAAAATGCTCTTTTAAATCTAATTATTTAACTTGTATTTGATTTTATGTAAACTTATTTATAAGCTGGAAAATTTAGTATTATAAACATTCATTTAACATCACCCATTTTTCTAGTTTCTCAGAAAGAGATGATTGATTGGCTCGGCCGTCCAGCCAATCAAGAATCCTATAAATTTCGGAAGGCATTATTTGATTATCGTGCCTGATCATCATGGTGTGCCTTATATGAAAATGATGCGCTCTTGCAACTAATAAAAGCGAAAGTTATACAGAATATACAGAATTTTACACCAGATAGAATATTTATTTAGCAAAAAGTCACTTATAAATTAAATTTCGATTTTCGTTACTGATAATGTTTCAATTCCTATTCCTTTAAATGATATTACCTTCATTGAGCAGTAAACAAATAGAACGGAAAAAATAATAATAAAACTACTAGATGATCATTAAAAAATTATTTGAAACAAATTTCACAATTACATAATTATATAAACAAAGAATTAATAAATACGACGAGATAGCAGTTATCCCTCAGAAGAAAAAAAAACTTTGTCATCAGTTTATTTTACAAATTTTGAAATGAAATGAAAATGACTTGTAAAGACAATCTTAAAGAAAATAAAATAAAATTATTTGAAACATTTCAACGGTTAGAGGTGTTGATGAATGACTCTAATCAAATAAAATTATTTTGCTCGGATTCATACTTGTTAATGACATATTGCAAAACCATTTATATTATGGTTATTGTATGGTGCTAGAAATGATTATATTAATGGCAAATTTGAGAAACTTTATTTATTTATACTGCTATATTACTAGAATATATCCTTAATTATGATTAGTAATTTAATTAATATTTTGAAAAATATATGCATCAATATGATTTTAAACATTACAAAAGTATTTTTTCATATTAAATTGATTATCTAAACGTTTATCTGGAAAATGGTAAGTGAATAGTTTGTTAATGTTTTAGTGAATTGGCAAAAATTTTCCGTTTCCATAATTGGATACTATATTGCTGTTTGCCATTAAATTGTTTGTACACATTGCATATTTAAAAGTTTATATACTATAAATAATTCAAATCCTTTAACTTGTTGTTAAGCTTTTTTATTGATATCATCTACTTGTTATATTTTGTTACAATTTCTATTAGTTTAAAGCGCGGATGAATAATATTTTTTACTTTTTGTTATTTCATGCATGAAATGCGCTTAAAAAAGATGTAAATCAAGTTCAATACCTAGTATCATTTATGGAAGGAGATAAAAAATAACAAATAATATATTAAAAAAAAATTAAAAATACACTCTGATGCTGAAAACGTATTTTGATGAAATTATCTCGATTAAAAAAATCTAATTTAAAATTAGTTATTCAATGTTCCATTTTAACAGCCACTGAGTAGTTTAAAAATGAGATGATTATACACGTAAACAAAACTTGCACAGTATGCAAACATTAATTCACAGCTGCAATGTGTAATATGGTAATCTCTGCCTTAGCTAAAAAGGACAGCGTACTTGAAATGAAATAAAAGATCCTATGAAAAACTATTCAAAAATGTTTTGATTTTGTTGCGTATACTTTTAGATAATGTGACTTACTCACAGGTAGATTGCGCTTATCAGTTGCCTTAGTAACGGATGCCTAGTTATCTCTTTTTTTACGACTTGTCTTTAACGAAACACCAGATTTTCACAATTGGCCATCTTTGTTTAAACAGTACACTTTTTTTTACATTAAGAATAGAAGAGGTGGCGTAGAAGAAACAGCAACGGAGAAAAGAGATGTTACTAAAACGCAAACTATATCTATATCGTAAAATTATAAGCCGATAATTACAGTTTATGATGGCAAATTATAAACTCTTGAATCTACTTATTCATTTTTATCTGTGTGTCGTGAATATTTCATCTATTTACATAGAAAAGAATGCGTATAGAGGCATAACCATATCCATTTCGGAGAGTGTACAAAAACAGGACTTCAACATCGAAACACTGAAGGTAAATACATTTTGTTTTTACTAACAAAGTTTTGTGAAAATGAGATAGAAGTACGTTTGTTTTATAATTTTATTTAAAACGTTTACATTTAAAAATAAATAGCTAAAGCAAGCTAATATTTTTTTTTTATAATAAAAGGGTATTTTTGAATGATTTTTATAAATATGCTGAAATTTTATTGCGATATTTTGGATTTTAAATTTATTTTGAAATGATAAATTGTATTAAAAAAATCTTTGTTATAAAATTATTCCTAAGTCATTCTTTATTGAGATTAAAATGTGAAAATAAAAGATATTGAGTGAGAATATATTAAAACGTAACGACAATAGCAGTCTTCTCTTAAAATCGAGCAGCATTGTAAATCTAATACTATAATACGAGGAATGGTTGCCAAGTCGAAAATCGCCCCAGAATTAATAAACTCCGGTAAACTTGGGGGTCTGGGGTTTTTGGCCACGAGAAATCGATTGGCGCCGGTTTTGAAGCGCTACGGTTGAGCAGTTCGGAGTTACAGATAGGATATTTTCAAACTTTATTAGTTCGCCATAATGGATACTTAAATTTTCAAGCGGTAACGTGCTGCCATCTATAGCCAATATGGCGAACTAATAAAGTTTTATGTTTATGCTGTTATAGGTTTATAATATGTTTCTTATGTATGTATATATGTTTGGTTTTTCTAAATAAATTTGTCAAAAATATTGAACTTCAACACACTTCAATCTTTACCTTTATTTTACCTTTGTATAGAATAGTTCCCTTTCCAAACTCTAACTTTTTTTAGAATAGTTTACAATGGTGCACTTTAACCGGTTATCTTTTCACCAATGGTTTCACAAATTTTCTTATGGCATGTATTGTTTTGATAAATCACAATTGAAAATTTAAATCTTCGAGTTAGCTTCGATACCTGTTTTCTCCGAGCGGAGCTCGGTCACCCGCTGGTATATATATAATATAAAGTTTTAACAGCTAATTTAAATACAAATTAATTTCTATACTTTTATCTTAATTTAGCCCATAGTAACTTCATTCTAAAAATATTCTGTTATTTCTTGATCCGATTCCATTTTATCTACTTATTTAATTCAAGAAATGCTTTTTAAAAATATTTAGTCAGCGATTCCCACGATGCGAGTGATTGATAAAAGTTACGGACCTAAATAAATAGTTTTTTGGGGAAAAAAAGATTCCTGTGGTTTCCTTGCTTTGAGATTCACTCGTGCAGAAATCTCTATGAGAATATCAATAGTATAATAGAAATGTAAAGAATATTTTTCCTATCAAAAAAAGGTATATATGACGAGGGGAAAATTAAATTCATTATTTTTATTCGCCACTTCTGATTTGTCTGCGCGGAATGATTGTAATCATGCTGCTTCCTGAAGAGAGAGAGAGAGAATAAAACATTTGAATGCAAACTGTCTTCTTCTAAGTCCTTGAACCTGCCATATATTTCGAAAACTTTAAATGCTTTACACACTTTAATTGAAGTTTTTGAACATTTTGATTAATTAGGCTTAGGCAATAGTTTGAAGAATTTTGTAATTTTCTCTTGTTTGGGAATTTTTAAAAGCTCCTTCCATTCAGACTGATACGCAGCAGTCGCATTAGCAATTTGCCTCTTAAAAAATAAGACTTCGTTCCATAGACGTTCATAAAGAAATCGCAAAGCTCATTTGCCATTCTTAAACCTTCACTAAGATTTTTCAAATTAAATGTCCAGTTTCCAGTGCTTGTTCAAGCCTTTTCTACAATGGGCTGTGAATTGAACATTTCCTCCAAGTCGGTTTCAGTCAAATCTTCATCTTGCGATTCAAGCAATTCCTGAATGTTAATTGATTCTATCCGTTCGAACCCATCTCGTCCTATTCCTTTCGCGATTTCGGCTATGTTTGCAGTTTGCGTTTAACAACATATTTTAAGTAAAGCTGTAATAAGATCTATTTTACATTTTTTATCAGTCCATTTGACGGCATTTACATAGGATATTGGGTTGGATACCTATTGGAATCCTTGTATTATTATGTATGTACTTATTAGATCCACGAATAAAGAAATTTTTAGAAGCGAATATAGGAATTGGGTCGCATTTTTTAAATCCACGAATAGAGAAAACGCGAATGAAGGAAGAACGAATAAGGAGCTTTTACTGTATAAGGAAGCGTATTTTGTATAGTAATGTGGGATTGCAAATGTAAAAATGCAAAGTGAAAGCGGAACCAGGAAGTGCAATCAAGGCGGAGAAACGCAGTATCTACGAAACTCCAACCGATTCTGAAGAAGACCTCATGGCAAAATTTTCAATTTCTGCTGCAACCATTCATGAAACGATTGGTATTTTCGAAAAAAATATTCTAACCAATTGCTTGGCACTAACAAGCTTGTATCAATATTGATGGTGGCTCATTTATGCACTGATAGTAATATTATGTAAGTAAAGAGTTTTCTTTTCATTTCTCTTTCGTTTTGGTTTTTTTTCCGCCAACCCCACATTGCCATACAAAAAGTACTTCTTTATATATATTTTACCAACCCTTAAAGTTTCTTTTATATATATAAATAATATGTAATGATATTTTAAAATCTAATTTCAATACTAACTAATTTCCAAATTTTTATCTTAATTTAGTCCATATTTCGTTTTAAAATGTTCTCTTATTTCCTGATCCAAACCCACCTTTTAATTTAATTAACGCAACAGAAGCTCTGTAAAATTTCTGATATCGACAAGCACTCCGAGTGAAGGAATAAAAATTTGTCGATCTAAACAAATTCTTTTAAAAGATCCCTATAATTCCCTTGCCTAAATCGATGCGGGGAAAGAAATCCCTATCAGAATCTTATAGCATATAATCATCAGGATAAATATTTCATTGGCATTTTCCATTCGCTCTCGATCGAGATTTCTTTCTCTTAGGATTTTGATAGAGTTTTATTTGTCAGGTAACGACTCAGGAAAGGGAATCTTTAAAAGAATGCTGTGAGCATTAGGGCTCTTTAATCTCTTCACTCGGAATATGAGAAAATGTTGAAGTGAAGAGTTTTATCAAGCGCGCACAGAATTAATTAAATAAAAAGGAAATAAGAGATCATTTTAGAAGTTAAAATAAATTCTTAGCACTTTGTTTTACCAAATTATGCTTCCCGGGAGGAGCTAAAATCGAAGTTAAAATTCCAAGATGTTCTTCTTGGAGAAGCAACTGCTAAAATGTGTTTATATATATTCAAAGCCAGAAAAAATTATTGATATGAGAGTTCTGCGAGAAAAAGTCAAAGAACTTCTCATTTCTTTTTACGAGCCTTTCTCTCTTCGCTCAGTAAACTCGAAAACTCTTGTGTAGAACTGAATAACAAATACCCCATGTTCAAGAGCATCCAAGACCCATTGTTTATTTACCTTTAATGATAAGAGTTAGTTCCTTGTTATGAAGATTCTCTACCTGAATAGCTTAGTACAAAATTATTTATGCATTTCTTTATCTAGAAATGCCTTCTAGCAAAAGAAAACAAATGGACTCACACAAGTTTCTATCGCGATAACATGGAAAGGAAATTAACACCAATACGCAGCATATGGGAGAAAGCGAAAAGGGAGGAGTGGGGCTCATTTGGTAGGTGGCCAAACTAGAGCTGTCGAAATGCAGCTGTAGCTAATTAAGTTCTAAGACAAGAAGAGTTTATTTTCTCTGTCCGATTTATCACTCAATGAGAGCGAAATCAATCATCTGAGAAAGAATTCTGTTTGATGTGCTATTTGGATTGCAGCCAAATTTATATATCTATACTTATAATAAAGATCAATGTGTGTGTGTTGGTGCTCTACAGGCCAGGCCGTTGGACCTACAGCTACCAAATTTGGTACATGTATACTGAGGGGTCGGGAATGTGCATCTCAAAGATCTGTTTTCGAATTTTTAATTAGAATTTGAATTAATTAAAATTTAAGAGAAATTTCGACGTTTTTCCGCTATAACTTCCGAAAAAAGCGCACAAACATGTTTTTTACAACAATTAAAAAATTAAAAAATTAGTTTTCTAATGGTATCAGTGTTTTAATATATAACTTAAACTTCTATTTTAAACGTATTTTTAAAGAAATATTTTAACCATGTTTTTTTCAGCACGCGACTGGATAAAATAAAAGAAAACAATGACGGAAGTTCAAATTAAAAAAAAAAAAAACAGCTATCATCTCAAATTAAATCTAAAGAAGTGCAACTTTTAGCACGTGACTGGATAAAATAAAAAAAAACATAAAATGTGATATTTTCTAAAAAAATAAATGCTAAGCAAAGATTTCAATGATCATTTGCAATATCTAAATAATTAATTCAACAAATCTTTATTTACGGCAAACCTGATTGAATTTAGACAAGATATGTATTGAAATCTCGACTTAATGGCATATTTCTATAATTGTTTGCAACATCTAAATCTTTCATTCAATAATTTTTTCCCTTTTTCGCTTTCTTTAAAAAAACATATTTAATATTTTGGCAACATCACCGAAAAAAACATTTTTAATTCCAGGCCAATCAAGGTCCGGAATTACTTCAAGGCTAATGAATATGTGATTTAATTGAAAATTTTAGAACGCATTACTCATGGCGAGCCAGCTGGTCGCCAAAGGCGGATAGTTATTAAAATATATCTTTTACTTGTTGATACATTTTCTCTCTGTTTTTATTTTTTTTCTCTTTTTTTATTGATCATACATTTCTAAATAAGGAAAAGTATCCAAAAGGGGAAAAGTATTTACATAGACTCACCTCTCATTCCTCCCCCCCCCCCAAAAAAAGCAGCTTTGCAGGGAGGGAATAATTGCAGGGAGATTCTCCAAATTTATGGAGAGCCACCACTTCTGACAGAGAAGGAGACAACAACAACAAAAAAAGCCTTAGATCAAATTAAATACTTATTTACTAAAAAATGAATATTAATAAACAAAAACTGGGATATAAATTTAAAAAAAATAGTTTAAAAAGTATTGTGATTACTTACATTCTTTTCATTACATTCATTCAAGGCTTAAAAAGCCCAAGAAAATTGAAAAATTATTTACAAAATGCATTTTAGATGTCTAAATAAAAACTTGATTCCTCATTTTAATTTAATTTCAATAACATTATAATTCGAAAATATTTTTTATGATAATTTAATGATGAATTTTAAAAACAATTTTATGGGTTTTTTCTTTCAAGATAAAAAGTACCTATTAAAACACAGTTATTAGTGTTACGAAATTATAACTCAAACTCACAGTATTCAACGTTAGTATGGGTAGATTTATTCGGCACTGTTTTATGAATTTTTATTGTATTTTTTTAGTATAGCTTCAGTAAAGGCGATTTGATATAAGGATCTATCTATTGATTATCCGTTTAGAAATTGTTTGTAATTATATTAGTTATTGCGATACTTCCTTTCAATAAATCAAGCTTCTTATGGGCAACTATAATCATAAATTCAAATATTGTTTGAAGGTAATCGAACTAGTAGTGTATAATATCTATTTATCACGCTACTGATTTCTTAAAAGCAATTTCCTTTTGAAGCAACCCAAGCGCTACTATGGAATGGGCAGCATAGTTCTGAACCACGATCAGACGATGAAAATAGCATATCAATTGCCAGCACAAAATTTGAAGCTTGATAAATCTATCAATTTTGGTTTGTTAAAAATTTTATTGTGTCACATTTTACTAAATATCACTCTGATAGAATAGGGAAGTGAGGGGTGGATGGGGGTAATATAAAAATTTAATAGTTGTAACTTTTTTCATTATATGAATTGACCTCAGCAGCATGAAATATAATTTTTTTTTGGTTAATACTAGTTTAAAAATCAGTTTTACGACAATGATTAAAGAGGATACCTTGTATAAATATTTATTCAAATTTCCCAATTTAAATATTTGCAACTTCAAAATCACTTCTTTATGAACAGTTTGAAAATGATTGGTCGTTTACAATTGGACTAAATGATCGAGACTGGAATTTAATGTTTAAAAAATTTGGAGTAATTTCTTCTTACAGTTGAACTAATCTCCCTCGATCAAAACCACCTGTTCTTCACAAATGGATTTCTTCTCTTATCAAGGCTATGCAAATGTGAAAGTAAATGGAAACATATATAACGAGACTACGCATTTTTTTAAAATTATAATTCTCAACTTCGAATTCGCTACTTCCAGTTTTAAATTTGTCAGAATTGAATTTGCATTTACTTCAACTTATATCAAAAGAAAAAGCTTTACGTTTACCTCGTGTTTTCTTAAAAATTCGAAGGTAAAGCCACAGATTTAAAAAAAAACATTCTGTAGAACATTAAGTGAATTCACTTAGCTGGAAACTTCCGTATATCAATTTTCTCTAAATCGAAAACCTCTTTACATCGAACTTCCCGAAACCAAAAATTTATATTTATCGAAATTTTCACAAAATGCTTGGATTTTGAATTGAAAATAGTTTTTTTACGGCGAATAAAATTTTTATCAATCAAACGAAAATCTAAGCGTATGACTTATCAGGCTTGTTACAATAAAAGAGCGACGGTTGATTTCATTCAATAAAAATATAAATTACTAGACGCCTTTGGCGACCAGCTGGTTCGCCAAGAGTAATGGGGTCTAAGATTTTCAATTAAATACTTATGTGTCTTGCTCTCTTTTTAATTTCTCTGCCAGATATATTTAAACTTCGAAAGTCACGTAACACTGATTTACTAAATTAATGATATAGATGTTGCAAACGATCATAGAAACCTTTGT
>JAPMOQ010047092.1:0-26500 GCA_026543055.1 Argiope trifasciata
TGATAAATATCATTTATTAAAAATATTTCAATTCGTTTTAGCTTCTTGCATAGATATACAACAATCGACCGAAATAATTTAAATTCACTATATTCAGTATTTCAACACAATTCTGAAGTTTGCAAATCCGAAAAATTCTAACTTCTTTTCGAAAATTCTAAAAGAAGTTCAACAAGTCAAAAAAAAAATATTTCACTCTTTTCAAAAATATTGAGGATTGAATCTTTTTTGAAACTTCCTTAAACACTCGTGTAAATCATTTTCAGAAATGAAGTCATTTTGTTGAAAAAGGGAAAACTTCATGACTCTTTTTCAACAACTAAGTTTTCTCAACTTCTTACAAGAAGAGAAAAACATTTTTGACAAGAGTCTATTTACAATCGTTTGTATTCGCTCTGTTTGGAGTATTGGGATGTAGTAAAAATATATACATCTTGGTAGAAACTTTCTACCAAAGTCCTATTTCCGAATTCTGCGAAAACAGCTAAGAATGCAGAAAAAGTGATTTTTGTGAAAATAACCTAAAGTAACATTCCCCAAAACGTGAATAGTTTATTTTTCCTATTTGACTTTTCAGCAGAAAATTGAGACATATTCAGCTTTGAAAAGTTAGGAATTCAGTTTATTTTTGAATGAATATAATTATACAACACTTTTTGCTTTATAAAACCTTTTATTATATAAATATTTTAGTAAAATTTAAAAAAATTCCAGTATTTTATTAGCTTTTTAATTTAATTCTTTTTTGAAATTTTTGGTTAGAATAAATTGGAAGAATGGTCGGTATCATCAGAGGAAAAATGCAATTGTAGTTTTTTTTAAACGTCTGGCAAATTTCAAAATCATATTCCACAAGAAATATTAAACTGCTGTATAAACGCTTCGATAAATATATTCGCAATATATTTACACAAATTTTATGCAGTAAAATCGTAATTTTATTTTGTGTCAAGGGATTTTCTAGTTATCTCTTACTTCCTTATTTTTTATATGAACAAGTTTATTTTTTCTGTCACAACGCTGATTCTTACTTTCTTGTATGTGAAGTATGTAAAGAGAAAATATTGTAATCAGCAAACAATTTCGAACTAAATATTTTTACTATCCCCACATTTCATACTTCCATGGGTTCGAAGAAACTATTTTTTGAATTATAGCTGTTTCCAAAATGGTTTAAACTTGACTTGTAATTCTTTATGTGGTTTATAAACCAAATGTGTGGATTAAACAAAATTCATTCTGAGGAAACCTATTTGTCTATCAATATGAATACAAATTAACTTGACAACCACAATGCAAAGAAAGCTAGATGGATATAACCTACATATGAATGGCATATAATGTGTAGATATGTATAATATTCATAATTGAATTAGTATAAGAATTAAAATCCGTCAGTTTGTACTCCCAAAATCACATAAACGCGATAACTCAAAGTCACATTTAATTCATTTTTGATGTGATATTTTCCATAAAATTGAATCTTGTGCTAAAGTTTGTTTTTATTCTGTCAAAAATAGGGGTAGAATATAGAGATTCAAGTTTCTGATGTTTTTATATCAATCGCTAGATGGTGATCTAGCGATTAATGCCCAAAAGAAGTTTGCCTATAGCTTCTTTCGTAAGATTTGTTTGTCAATGGAATGACCTCATCGCAAATACATATGCACTTAAATTTATTTGAGTATAAGCTATAAACTTTTGTGTAAATAATTCCTTTTAGTTAACAGTTGAGATAAATTTTTCTTCTGGTTTATAAAATCATGAAATTATATAAGACTCGATTAAAATGTGATCTGATAATTGCAAACACTGATTTTGAATACTAATATTCTCATAATCTATGTTAGAAATAACATTTTTTTAATAATTTCTCTGGACGCATTTTGGAAGTTTTGTTATACTTTTAATCTCAAAATGCAATTACAACTGAAATATATGATAATTTAATTGAACCTAACTGGACCAAATGAAATTATTAACAGTTCCCTAAATAAGCCTTTTCCAGTTTTCATTTAAGTCATTAAAAATTCCCTTTTTCATTATTAAATATTTATTATTTACTTTGATTATTATTTAAATATTATCTAAAATATCATTCAGAAATTTTTCATAAATTTGTTTATAATAAAATTTAAAAAAAATAAACAAATAAAATTGTAATGATGCTAGTAAAGCAAAGTTTGAATATCAGAGATCTAAAACTATTGCAATTTGCCAGAATCTTCAGTTATTTGTAAATTTAAAATGCGGTTTTAGCCCATACAGCAATAACTACAAAGGTGTTCAGATGAATTCCTTACACCCACATTTAAAATTCACATTCGATTGAGAGTAGTGTCTAAGAGACAATATTTGGCTCTATGTGTTAGAATAAGAATAAATTTCGAATATAGTGTTCCTCTTTTAAAACCTATAAAAAATAAAGCACCTTCTATAGCATTTAAACCTTTAAAATAGTAATGGAACATACCAATTACAAAGTTACACAGTGTTATGGATTCAGCTCACAAATATACCTGAAGATGAAAATAAAATTCTCCGAGTTAAATTTTCTCGGTATTTCCAAATTGGGACATCGCAGACGTGCCAATAAGGCATTAAATAAACAAACAACACCATATATGACAAATCACTTTTATTTCCGATATTCAAACAACTTTCCATTATCTACAATACAGAGCTCGGTCCTTATTTGAATTTCATTTCCTGCACATTTTACAATATCAGTTGTTTTGTCGACAAAAGTGTTCTTAGCAACTTACTCGAAAAACTGGACTTTGGTGTTGAAATTTGTTGTTGGAATCATTGTTACAAGAAAAAAAAGTATATTAGAATTCTATAAAAAAACATATTTTTTCTTCTTTTGTTAAAGGTTGATGTCACAATTTTAGAAAATGAAAACAAATAAATGTCTGCATTAAGCATTCAGTTCTTGTTCTTCTTATTATATAATTGTTGTTGTATTGGGAATGTTGGCGGTTTTCAAGCATGCTGACAGCTATCTATAAGGGATCTAAGCCAAGGAATTGTCTCTTTTTATTTTTCTCTTTTTCCAAGCGTAGTTTCTTAGTTTCTTCATACACCATAGCTAGCAAAACTTATATTTGCAGGTTAGGGACATCCACACATTAGAGATGGAGCACAAAATGAGAATATTCATGCCAGAACCTGATCTCTAACTCAGAGCGCCCAAATTGAAGAAAGAGGTGCTACCCCTATGCTACAGCGCCATCGAAAATATAATTAATTATATGATATAAAATTAAATTTATAGCGATTGAGAATCTTGGGTTTTTGGAATTAGTATCCTAGGCGTTAAGCTCAAAATCCTTGTTTTATTGTCTTTTCACAGCCTTCTCAGGTTTTATACATTTTCTCCAGTGATTTACAATGTAGCTTAACACATTTTTTTTAATAATTGCAATTAACAATGCTTAATTCTTGAATTTTGTCAAGACTGAATGCAGTAAAACCATGCGAATTATACTAACTTCCTTAAAATATCTGCTTACATTCCGACTTGAAACAATATAGGAATCGGAAGTAAATAGTGGGAAAGGTATAATACCCGAAATGAAATTATTCATCATATAAATGTCGTTATGTGATGTATAATGAATTTTTCTCTTAGATTGATATCGATTCCGTTTCTTGAAAGGTAAACATAATCTGCATGAAAAACAAAATTAAATTTTTTACTTGCAGGATATATAGTATTTTGATCATGCTCAAAGGATATAAGTTCAGATTTTTGAAAATATTGTCTGAATTTAAAATAGAGAAAAATATTACATTTACTAAAAGAAATATTAAATGTTCGATTAAAAAATAAGCAAAAATTTATTGATATAAAACATTGCTCTTAATCTCTCTACATCAATAGTATACTTATATGATGAAATCAAGTCGTTATATTTCAAATGACAATAATTAAGTTAAATAAATCCTCTCATCCAATATGATTAGTTTTGTGATACATTATTTATGTTTTGTCAATATTCCCAAAAATAAATCCATTGTTAGAAATCCAGTAAGTACATTAGAATCCCATGATACATCGTTGTTAAAACAATTTCCTAAAACGGCTCCTCACATAGAATAATAGTTATGTAGTGTTGAATTTTGATATTATGAAACTCAATGCGGAATTTTCATTAAGTTGCTGTTTGCCGTGAAAATAGGTCTGCAAATTTTTCCTGTGTAAATTACTGAGATTGGCACTTAAAATATATTATGAGAGAAAAAGTTTAGCTACAAATTTGTAATCAGTGAAAAATTTATAAAACAAATTATGGATTTCACTGAATAAGGTGCAGTTATAGATAAAACATTTATCGCCTTTTTTAAAAATTTCTGGGAATTTTACTTACGCCTTATTTGAAGAAAAGAAATAACTGGTAAAAATGATAGATATTAAGTGAATAATTATTTGAAAACCTAAAGTCGTTTAAATAATAGGCGGAGTCATCATAAAATGCCTTTATTTCATATTATGTTATTTTATATTGATGAGAATTCGTCAGCCGAAAAATAAACCTGTTCGAAAAGTGTTATTCCCCGATTCCAAATGATATATTTATGAACTAGTTTTTTTTTTTTTTTTTTTTTAAATGATATCAGAGTATTGGCTGGTAATATTGTTGCAAATTTAAAAACTTGTTTTAAATAGCGGAAAATTAAAAAAAAATCAGTAAAAAATCGCAATTGGTAAAATTTTGTTGCATAAAATTTACTTACTTTCGTTTAAAACTCTTACAACGCCAAAGGGCTCCACTCAATATGAAGTCCCATTCATTCTCAGACATTTCATCAATGTTTGACATTCTATCTTTTCAATAAAAATAAAGCAGAAACTCTCATTTGTAACACATTCAGAAAATGAAGAAATGCTCAATTAATCCCCAAACCATCAATCAATCTTCTATGCAATCACTCATTCTTTTGTCTAGCCATTTTTCTTCTTTATCATAACATAACCAATTCTTAATTCTACATTTAAAAATATGTAGCTTTTTTGTTGCTGAATAAAATACCAGGAATTTAAGACTACGTTTACTAGTAGGCCGCTGAAAATTATCGCCTAAAAAGTGTATTCCATGTTTTCGACATCAAAGTAATAACATTTTGAAAACAGAAAAATGCTGCAAGATATGTGATGGACACACTTAAGTTGTCGCTCTCTCTCTCATTGAACATAATGGATGAGAATGTGATGGTGCCTACAAGCAGTTAAGCCATTGTATTCTAAAGTTAAGTTATGTGTCAGCTGTTTGCAAATGGTACCCATAATGAGAAAATTTCGAGTTAGACGGTTAAGATATGATGTCATTATATGTAGATTTGTGAAACGATGCTTCAAATAAAGCTTCTAAATATTCTTAGCACCAATGTATGCACCTTTTTTGGTATTCTAAAACTTTGTGTGAAGGTGAGAAAATGTTCTACCAAGTTTTTTTTTTGTGCATCATTAAGAAAAGAAAAAAATGCATATTTTTACGTTATAATGGGATATCTGTTTCCAGCCATTTTCCACGATAAGAAAAGTATTTTCTTATTTGTTATAACATGATATAGATACACATACGTAGGGTAAGTCTGGAGTAAGTATAAGAAAATAGTTTGCAGCTACAAAAATAAGTATATCCATGTTAAAGAAAATTGTCTTACCCTAAATGGGTCAAAAATATATTTAAAAGATATTAGAAAAAATAAAAAAATAGATAATATGAATATGTTTTATGTATTCTTAAATCAATGCATCCTAAGCATTTTAACTAATTTGAAGGCTGCATTTAAGAATTCAATTAATTTCAGTCATTGTATCTAATTTTAAACAATTTTTGCATTAAAAGATTAAAAATATTTAGTTAGATGATAAAAGTGCAAGAAATATATTATTATATAGTTATTATATGCTTTCTGCAACAGTTATGGTAACTACTTACCAATGAGAAAATTAATACTCCTAAAATCAGTACAAAATGTGTACCTTATCTAAAAATATGTCCAAATGCAAATACTTTACAGTGAGATTAGTAGAAAAAATATTTTTATCAACTGACATAGTCAAACATTAATCATATACACATATACTTTGTCTTTTCATACATTTATTATAAAATTTTGTTTTTTAATATCAATCAATTGTATATGTATACTTTAAAAACATCCATTATTGCATATAAATGGTATTATAACCAAACTTTCCCTATAAACAGCATTATAAACTCAAATGTGGGAACGGATAAGAATAACTCCTTTGATTCCTAAATTTTATACGACAGACACTCAAGGAATATCGAAAAACAGTTTAGTTCCAAAATGTCCACTAGAGAGGGCTTTTTCCAAAAACCACCCTATAATTTTAACACAATAAACGACCAAATCGTAATAGAGAAATAATATTAACATTCATTCACTAGTTTCTGAGCATCTTGTTATCGAACCGTAATAAGTAAATTTAAAGAAAAATAAAAGCACACTGCTTGAGAAAAACCAAGAGCAAAAAACAATTTAGCTTGCAGAAAGAAAAGCAGATTAGGACGAAATTGCGTCTAACGAGCAATGGTTATTCATGTCTGATATGATGTAGGGAAAGGTGTTCCATGAGACAACCCTCAATAATAAAATTTGAAGTCGATGGACCATACGTTCAACAGCAGATCGTAAATGATATGTTGTGTGATTTTGCATATGAATCGTTATAGCGTTCTTTATGTCATTCAACTTCGCAACATGATACAGTCATGACTAAAGCAGGAAACATCGACAAAAACATGACAACAACTTCAAACGTTTCTTACCTTAACCTTTTTTGTACAATGCTTCCCTTTTTTCACAAGCATGCAAATCTCAACATCTTTTTCTCAGAGCTGATAGCTTTGACAACTTTCCAAAGTTTTACATTTTATTATTCTTAATTAATGTTATGGATTTTAATATTGTTTCGGTATGCCGTTTTATGTCTGTTTATTGTGTTAAAATTAATGCCCTTGAGCAGACAATTTTGAACTAAAAGGTTTTTTTTTCCGTAGCAATGAGTTCTAAGTACTAAAAATAGCAATACGTTCAAGGCTAACCAAAATTCTATGTACCAAATTTCGTAAAATACATTCTCCCATTTGCGTTGCATGATGCTGCTTGTAGGGGAAGCTCGATTATAATTACCCTGTATATCGCACTATGATTCAAAAGATAATTTCTAAAAGTGATATCCACTATTAAATTATTTTCTAATTATCTGGTGTAAAATGGTGAAAATTTATATCAACGTCAATTTATGCTGTTAAAAATTGGGACATTTTTATTCTTGAATTGTTTGTACACTAAAATAATTTTTTAAAATATATTTGGGGACATGGAGGTGTACACCAGTTTAGATTTTTTAATTGTTTCAATAAAACATTTATTGGCTCGAACAACTGAAATATAAAGATATAGAGCATTTTTTATACTTAGAAACATATATTTACTTTTGACTGCTTAAAAATTTGCTTTTTGGCTATATTTGATATTTAAGTCATAAAAACAATGGTATTTGTTTTCAGTAGTTTTAATTTATCTTGAATAAAATTATTTCGAATTTTCCTGTATAATTTAAGGTTACACAATTTTAATTTCAGCAATTTTTCGCTCCATAACTAATTGCTAATAGAATATCTGATTGTTAAGAAATAATATATTCTTTATAAAGCTCTATTTTTGAATTTCTAATAGTAAAATACTATTCTTTGCAAGTTAAGTTTTTTGCACTTTAAGGGGATGTAAGACTTTGAAATTACCAAAAATGGACGAAAACCTGCCATTTTTTAGCTCTTTAATAATCAAAATATATAATTATATTCAAATAAAATAGTGTTATATAATATATTGTTCAATAAAATAAATATTTGGAAGGTTGAAAGCAAATAAAGTACATCTTAATAATTTTTTAAATGGTACCTTAATTAGATAGAAATATCTTTGAAATGTCTCAAGTGTCTTAATTTTTGAAGCAATTAAATGAAATTCATAATAAATATTTCGGTGAAACATTAATGGAAAATGCATTTTAAATTTTGAAATTTTTTTAGTTACTTAAAAGTTAGTTTTAGTTAACTGCTTTCCTTCATTTTTTTATTAAAAAAATTGCAAATAATCGCCGCATTTTTTTATTTAATTATTAAGCACACGAAACGAAATAAAAGAAAACATGTAGGCTTTGAGTTGAATTTTTAATTTTTTATGCGTGTAAAAGCCTTTAATTTTCCTATTAGTTCACAATCCCGAGTTATCTTGGGTGAATGAAAAAAAAGTTAAATATTAGTCTTTGTATGACAATTTGTGAAACAAGAGATAACACAAGGCTATACTTGACATTCTGTAGACTGGTATCTGCTGTTTCCTTAATGGTTTACATACGGAATCTCTTTTTCCAGAGCACATTGTACACAGTCCCGTTGGATTTTTTTTTCAATAGCAGGAATCATTATCTGAAAAAAAATCATCACTTTTGCTATCTTGCATCATCGCCATTATTTTACTTCTTATACATTACTAATATATAAGCACACGTTTACTATACAATAGGCAAAATACCCCGTCAGTCCCACATAAATAATACCACCAACAAAAATAGGCAAATTGCCAATCAAAGCTGATTATTTCCTTTCATTTATCCTTTTATTCATTTCAAAGCCGTGATCAAACAAATCGTATTGATAAATTCTGGTTCCCTCAAGTTTTCACTTGATAATAATGAAATATCCCGAGAAAACACTATATACGAACTTGAGATAATCTGTTGGAGATAATCTGCATGAGATTCAAGATGATCTGGAATAATCAGACAATTGGCTAAAAAAACATAAAATTCCTATGAAAGTTCAGTAAGTATGCAGAAAAATTAGCATTTCATGTGAATCATAAAATCAAACGTAATTTTGTTCCAAACAAATTTACGTTGGGAAGTAAAAAAAACTTAAGTTGTCTGGAACATTTTGAAAATTTTAATAATTACTTATTAAAATAATTAAATTATATATTTTGTTTGGTAACTTTTATTTAAGCAAATTGAAGAATTTATATTTTAATTCATATGTATACAAATTTTAAAATTTCTTACGTCTGACTGAATAATGTCTGAAAGTTTATAATAATCTAATGTCCCATTAATTTCTTACTGAACAAAAATGCTTGAAAATTTTCTGGAGATTGGCTTAAAGAAACGTATTTTTTTTAAATGCCAAGCAATTTATTACATATTACTAGCAGAATATTTGAGGATCAGAAAAAATTACATTCTTTACAAATAATTTCAATCGAAGTAAAGGAGATCTAGGATAACCGAAAAAAAGAAATCAAAATTTCTTCATAGAATAAAACTCCTGAGATAAAACTAAAAAGATATTCAGGACAAAGTAATTATTAAACAGTTTCAAAAAGTGTACTAAAAGAAAATTGATCCCAGAAAAATCCTTCCCTTTAGAAAAAATTAAATATTAAAATTATTCAAATTAAATTGTAAATATCAAAATATAATGTTATTAGTTTTCTTTCAAATTTAAGTACGGAACTGGAAGATAAATATTAATGAGGTTATTTTAATACGATGTACCTGCTACCAAATGCTACCATCCTACGACGTTTGAGTCGTTCAAAGATCATAAATCATACATGAAAAGATGGAAAGTACCCATCAAAATAGTTTTCTACTTAAATGGAACAAATGGTATTTCATCTATGCTCATTCCTTCAAATTATATTCAAGAAGTCTTTGGGAAAATACATCTTTCAAGCACTTCAAGTTTCAGAAATTTTGAAAAGCTTTAACGGAGGTTGAAAATAAATATCTATTTGGAGCGCTTATTCGTTAAGAGATTGGGATGTGAATATCAGTGGGTCGATTTTATCTTAAAGGAATTTATTGTTCAGAAATATCTTTTGAAAGTATCAGTTTATGCAACGGGCAGAAATTTGATAGAGTGTGCTTAAACTTTCTCTGCGAAAGCGCAAGAAATAATGGATCGAATTCCTTTGGAGTGGTTTAATTTGAGGGAATTGTTGTATGTTTATGGAAAAAGTTATGAAAGAAAACGGAATTAAGAAAAATTTATCACTTTCAGTAACTCTTGATACTGCAAAAAAAAGGAATAAAAAATCATATAATATATTTCCGTGTTTAGAACTATTTTATAAAAAACCAATACATGAAAAATATCATATTTCCAATATTTGTTGCTTTTAAATGAAGGTAATATGCATTTGATTTAAAATAATTCATGCTACTGGTATTTATTCTGAAACAACTTATTCCATAAGTTAAATTTTATTTTATTATTCAAATAATGGTAACTAAAACAATTTATATATTTGTTGATATGGATTTCATTTTATCAATTTTAAAATATTCGAAATTTATCAGAAAAAGATACTGATTTTGAAATATATTCGCTCTATCCAACTAATAAAGAATTAATAATGAATTCATATATTCTAGAATTTCTTTAAAAAATCAAATAAAGTCTATTCTTTAACCATTTATTTACTGATGGTACTTAAAAACGTCATTCAAATATGTCTACTTTCTTCGCAGTGTGACTACTTTTCGAATTAAAAAGTATAATGAAAAAAGAATACGGAAAATATAACCCAGATAGCAAGTAGATGGTATAAGCTCATAGCAGAAATTTAAAAAATCATTGATTTAATTAATTAAAATTCATATATTAATTAATTTTATTCTTTGATTCATTTCATGGCATCATTCTGCAAGGAAACTCCACTATTGCACAAAAATAAAGTTGGAAAAATTGATGTTAAATAATTCGGTAAATTGTGGGTTAAATTCGCTGTTAGTGAAATGAAAAACAATTTTCAGAAAATTATTTTAGATCTAAAGAAATGATGAATTCAGATAAATTATTCGAAACGCTAGGCAAAAAAACAGAAACTCATATCAATATTAAAGATCATATTATTAACATAAATGCTAGATTATTAGACTAATGAAAATTGGCTTACACCTCTCGATTTAGAAAAGAATATGATCCGTCTTTAACTTCCAAAGATAAAATCATTAATGGGACGAGAAAAGGGTAAAATATTGATATTAGAAGATTCAAACCGGTATGTAAAATATTTTTCAATAGAAATAAAAATAAATTTTTTTTGAAGAATGGAAACCGTAAATTATATGGTTATTTTCAATTCTTGAACACTTTGAGGTAGTAAAAAATAAAAACGCCTAATATTTAAATGTTTATCACCCGATTGTAGCGTTAAAAAATGTTCGTATAAAAAATTATGTGACAGAGCTCACAATAAATTAATACAGTTTTCGAAAAAAGCAAAAAAAAAAAAAAAAAATCGTACAATGTAAAAACTGCTAAAGTCATAAATAATTCGCAATAGGGGTGGGAAGAAGAATTCTGATAAAGATTTTGCCTCCCCCTCTTCTAATGAGTGATGTATGTCTTCCGCTGCAATGCAACTAATCTAAACGAAAATCAAAATGTAGTTATGTCTACTGTGCGATGTTTAATGAAAGATCGATTTTCGCAACAGCAGGAAATGAGATATGTCTTGATCAGCGGATCACAGTGTTCTCGCTTAAGTCAGTAAGCAGTGGCTATAATTCAAAAGAATAAATAAATATGCTTCCTTCTAAAGTTTTTGTCAACGTTTACGGTAAAAAATAAGTGGAATGCTCTAAGTGGAAAAAATGCTAACTTTAAGAAAAACTGAAATCTTGAAACGCCTTTTCATAACAACAACAACAACAAAAGAAATGCATGAAAGATACGGTTAATGAAGTTACTGAAGAGACTTCCCAGCGTAGTGGCTTATACATCGATGTGCCTAATTTGGCATGTGAGATCGCAAATTGATGAATCGCCAGTCTTATAGATATATCGCAAGAGCATAAACAATTCTCCATAGTATCGAGGAAAATAACCTTGATTGACTGTATTTATCTATATAAAAGAATTGCTTAGATCGGAACGGGAAATGAAAAAAAAAATGTATTGATGTTGCATAATATTTACAGAAAATTTCATTAGCATTTAACAATGTGTAGTATTTTTTAAAATTACTTTTTTCACTAAATCCTTAGCGCAAATGTGGAATATCCGTTGATATAATCAGTTTTTTTTTCTGCTACTATAAAGAATAAATACGTGAATCATGTATATTACCTAAACCGCTGGAGTATAACAAAAAACCTTGAAACTGTAATTTATTATTATTTTTTTACATTTAAGGCTTAGATATGTCCCATAACATTTTCTGTCCGAATCCGGAAACTATAAAAGACCGGTAGGCGTGAATTCAATCGCGTATTGAGTCGAGAAAGAGTCGTAATCTCGGAGACTAACAGCGAATAGTTGGAATAGGCAAAGAACAACAATTTTGTGAAGCTCAAGCGATTGCTGAAATAAGTCATGTGCCAAATCCTGGTATTTATTGTAGAACTAGCATCGAGTTGTGTGTGGAGTAACCATTCATGTAGCAGTGAGTCGGCTGTTGAATATAGCTATAGAGACTAGACCAGGGATGGGCAAACTTTTTCGATCGCGGGAAATCGAAAAAATAAAGTTTGGCGGGCCAAGATGAATTTTTCTAAAATTTTAAAAACAATATACAAGTATTACAATTTAATATATTAATGAGATGAATGAAATTGCGATTTCATTTTTAAAAGTTCCTTATATTGAGGTTCGAAGTGAGATGTACTGATTCTAAGGAACGAGGCTAAATGCTCATCTGTCACTCTACTTCTGAAATAATTCTTTCTAAGATTCATAGTTGAAAACTCTTGTTCACATATATAAGATGAAGCAAACATAGCACTGATTTTCTGGGCATGAGATATTAAATTTGGGAAACTTACTTTCGATAATGATTTGTAAAACTCTAACTTTGGCATATTTAGAAACAATTGCTTGAGATCATTGTTAGATTGGAACTCAATTAATTCAAGCTGCAAATCTGACCTCACTGCTTCTCAATTTACGTTGAATGGCATGGTAAAAATATCCAATTCTGGTTGAATGGCACTGAAATCTTGAAATATGCGTTCGAACTCAAAATGCAGTTTTTTCAAGCTATCTTCATAATTCCTAAGGTTCTCTTCATTTACTGAGGGTATTGAATTTTACCTCGGGGTATTGAATTTTAAATTGCATCTTGACATTCAAGTTGTGCATATGACAAAGAAGATTTGAGAAAAATGCAAAGTCTGAAAGTCATTTTGTATCTTCTAACATTTCGCACTCCGCAGAACACTGTTTCTCATGGAAGAATGACACAATGTCGTCTTTCACCTGCCAAATTCGCTCGAAAACACATCCTGCACTAAGCCACCTTACTTTCGTGTAATACAGTACATCAGAGTATTCAGATTGCACTGACTGAAGAAAATCTCGAAATTGCCTGTGAGTAAGCCCACAAGATCGAATAATATTTACAAGCTTCACGACTGTATCAAGCACGGGTTTCATATTCAATGCAGATTTTCACAGAGCATCTTGATGAATAACACAATGTAGAAAAACAACATTGTTCCCGGGATAGTTTTGATTAAAGTGTCCAAGAAATCCAGATTTTTTTCCTGTCATATTTGGTGCTCCATCGGTCGTAATATTACATATATTTGTTGTAGGCACTTTCAAAGTTAAAAGCCCTTCCTGAAATTCACGAAAAATATCATATCCCGTTGTAGTTCCCTTTAAACAACGCATGCACGCCAGTTCCTCAATAATTTCAAAGTTCTCATCAACACCTTATAAATAATACAAATTGAGCAGTATTATTTATATCAGTGCTTTCATCCATAGCTATGGAACAAAATTTAAACTGGCCAATCTTTGACTCTAATTGTGATGCCAAATTTTAATCGATGGCTTCCATTCTAGAAGTCACCGTTTTTCGAGATAAGCTTACAGTCTCAACATTATTTTTCTTGTCTGGACATAAAACATCACAAACTTGGAGCATGCATTGTTTAACGAACTCCCCATCACTGAGAGCTTTATTATTTTTAGCAATTTTGTATGCTACAATGTAACTTGCATGTGTAGCTGCTTCTTGAATACTGTTTACCTTCTTGAAAAAATTTGGCCAGCCTGATAATTTTTTACAAAGACTTTCTGCATTTTTTTTTTCATATTCGGACATTGCTTCGTAATTGGAATTCTTATGCTTAGATGTGAAATTGTCGGGAAATGTTAAATTCTTTGAAGACTGCTACAGCTTCATTGCAGATAAGACATACTGGTTTATCTTTTACAACTGAAAAAAAATATTTCCATGCCCATTCATCATTAAAAGCGCGGCACTCTGAATCAACTTTACGTTTTTTAGTAGCCCTTTTTGGGTTGAAATATTTTACGAATAACCCAAACAAGCACTAGCTACGCTATACTTTAAATAATTTCACCACTATTCACAATGACGCTATATGTCCACAATTTTTCAACACGCAATCAATAATATTAGAACTCGCGCCAAAAGAAAAAGCCGCTAGATGGAGCTTAAAATGCGCAGTCTGCCACATGTGAGGTCTAATTCACCTGTATTGAATTCCCATATGTCTGCCCCACAAGAAAAAGATAACGCTTGTTGGCGCCAATCTACAGCTATAACTAATAAATAACTTCCACTTTTAACACTTTACCGATTGAAAACTGCCTGTGTTTGCTATTTCCTTCGATTTATGTTTTGTAGAACAAAAATAGAGAATGTAAACAGAATACCAGCTCTTTGAAAAAAAGGAAGAAAAAATATAATATTTAAACAAAGTAGAAAAGGAGATGGGTATATAATATACGAATATTTATTTTAATTTGCATCTGACCGGCAAATTAAAATTCTATCCGCGGGCCGGATAGAACCTTCAGGAGGGCCGGAGTTGGCCCGCTGGCCGTAGTTTGCCCATCCCTGGACTAGACAGTGGTGGATTGTAGAAATTTGGAGAGACCGTAGAATAAAGCTAAATAGATTTCCTACTTCTTCTAAACTCTGTCGGGCCACTTTGAGTGTTGGAGTTGTTTTTACTACCGATTACTACTTACTTGTGGTTTTTTTGTTGTTGTAATGTGCTACTGTGTATTATGTTTGCTTGTTTCGGCTGCATAGTAGTAGTATTTTTAATGGTGTCTTCGTGTTTAATATGAATCTTTGTCCATTATTAAAGGATATGTTCTTCGCTGACCAACAAATCGGCAAAATAGTTCCTTGAATTTCCAGAAAAATATCTTTAACTGTAGCTATAAACTTCTTTCATCGTTGACAAAATTTCGAAAACATTCGAAAGTAAAATCATTATTTCTACATTAGTTGCACTTTTTGTTGATCTAAAACTATTTAAGAACACTACAATTAAAAAATACAAAAATCAAAATACTATCGTAATAAATTATTACAAATTCAAAATATTACCAGAATGAAAGCTTTCTCTACAATATTCTTTGTTCTTTCTGTATTTTTTTATTAATTAGAGAAAAAATTATGACTACCCATTATTTCTAACAATAATAGTAAATAAACATAGATTTTTATAAAATGTATTTATTCTCTTAATCATATTCAGTGGTGTGGCTTTGATAGCTTTAAAAATCCTTTGGGTCGTGAAGCAATGAAATTGCAGTTTTGGATTATTGTTGGCTATTTTAATCTTATTAGTTGCCTCATCCCTCCAAAGGCACCTCGGTATGAGAAGCTTCAAAAATGGATGTTGGTTCTCGTGCTTAATGTACATGAAAAGGTGGGTATCTGGATACGCCCTTTTATGGCGGAGCGTACTTCCTTAATTAAAGATTCCACTGTAGCCGTTGAAGGCTCTTAGGATTCAACCCGACAGTTGCTGTAACTGCGGTCCGGCCACTCGAGTTGGGAAGTCAGTGATATGACTTACTAATGGACAACACTTCTATAAAGTGGTTGTTAATTGGACAATATTACTGAAATTAACTGTTTTGTTTACTCTCTGAATATTTTTTCTTTTAATTAGAATGCTTTAATTCTTTGAATTAGAAATATTAAAGGTATTTTACTAAATTTATCAAATTGTCCAGAGACTATATAAAAATTAGCTTTATTTTTAGCACTACATTTATAAACTGAAAATCATTAAAATGTTGCCACAAAACATCTTCTAACTTGGCTGAGCAGTAGAATGCTGTATACTGAAAGCGACTTTTGCTAATTCGTATCTGAATACATCCAAATTGCTTAAAAACTATTTTGTTATTGATTTACAATTTGCTATTTCTAGTTAGTTCTAGAATGTTACTATAATTTATGAATCTTTCTAAATTTGGATGATATGACTCATTTATGCTTGCGGATAAAAACACAACATAAGATTTACTTCCTTGAATAAAGTCTCGAGTTGAGGTTAGCGAGTATCTTTGACTTTAGTTACATATAATTTATCTACGCGACAATATAATTTTAAAATCATTATTTTAACAATTTAAAGGATTTCTCTAACTATAAATATATGGATATTTCTAATGATTTAGGAATTAGCTTCTGAAACGTTACAATAAGAGTTCTGTAAACCATTTTGCTTTGCAGTGAATTCATTTCTCAGTTTTGAATTACATTTTCGTCTTAAAAAAATGTGAGTTTCAGAAAACTGAAAAGCAGACAAAACACTATAGATTATTAATTCAATTAATATAATAATAAACTGAAACAAAGAGGATAAAACGCATAGCATTTCATTTAGTTTAGACTAAATGGAGGAAAATTACAAGGATTATTTGAAAAAGCGGGACGGGTGGTATCTGCAGTTTTATTTTAGGGATACTATTCTATCGGAAGGCATTCATTGTCGTGTTAATAACAGCTGTTTCTCTGTAATTATATTTCACTGGTATTGTAATAATTAAACTCATTGATTTGCCCGCGGAACTTTATTTGTTTGCACAGAGTAAAATGACAGTTATCTAATTTTAATTACAAGCATTTGTTATCGAGCAAATCAATACACAAAGTACATAAGGAAATATATAAGCATACCTTATCTTATCTTTGTAGAGAGAATACCCATGGTGATATTATTAATACAAGAAATTTCCCAATTTAGCATTATTAGACTGTTCGTTATTCTATATTTTAAATGGATATTTTGAGCATAAAAAGGTTAGATGCATGCTAGTTTGATAATTAAATAATAATATCATAAAATGGAAATATAGAATACCACCCACTTTCTGAATCCACTATTTCCATAAAAATATTAAATAATAATAATTTCCATTAAGTATTTTATTCTTAACTTATTCTTAATGAACACTCATTAGATTTGATCTTCAACGTTCCGAAAAGTAATTTGATGCATAAATATTTGTTGAATAAAGATACTTGTTTATTGCTACGAAAAATTAATATATATGAATTTTTTAAGCTGTATTATCCTGTACAATTGATCTACATATTTTTCTACTCTTAAGTATTTTTATCACTCAAAATTTTAGAAAATAATTAAATAAAAACAAAATGCACTGCATTGAATGGTGCCTGAAAGAAGGCATCGGATTGGTTAGGGTTAAACTTCACACTTTGAAGGATATCCAACCAGTACGATTTTAGAAGGCTAATACATTTCTTTTCAATTTACTTGAAACTTCTATAACTTATGGCCGTTTCACAAAAATTTGAACTTTTTTTTAAATGGAAAGGCTTAATGTTTACTTTTACTAATAACATGTTTCTCATTTGAAAAAAATGTCATAAAAATATAAAGGAAGAATTTAATAGTATTTACATTTAGAGTTTAGCAGATATTGTATATTACATTTCATGATATAATAGCGAAAACATTTCAATATCAATATTTCTGATTAAATCACAAATAAATAATCTACAGTAAAAAATGAAAGCGTTCAAAATGAATGATAAAAAATACCATTTTATTCAGATTAAAAGCAGAAACCCGGTGGCTGAGTGCAATGCACAAGTCCCAGATTTGATCCACGGAATGTGCAATGTCGACTCATTGCATCATCTGCATCGTCTTTTATCTCTTTAGTGAATGTATAAACTAAGAACCATGCATGTTTTTGACTAAACACTGAGGGCTCTACATTAGGCAGACCAAGTACTCGGTACATAAGCCTTGAACCGCAGGACCCTTGATCAAGAAAGCAGATTCCGACAGTGTAGGCCTAGGTCCACAAGGACTGCCATGCCAATGGGTTTAGATTTTATACAGATTAACAGTTTTAAAAAGTAACAGACAGAACCTTTCGCAATAGCATTTAATTCCAAGGTAGCAGAGAATTTGCATTTTGAAAGTATGTGATTAATAGAGAATAATGTTAATAAAAGTGTGTTTATAGAATAATGTTTATAGGAGTGTTTAGAATTACTTGTAATGCAATTTACATACAATATTAGATATATGACAATCATGAAATCAAATGCGTTTCAAAGGACCACTTGTATGAAATCAAATGCAAGCGTTAAACATTTATGAAGAAGCGCAAATTATGTCAAAAAATGTTGCAATTTAATTTGAAATTTCCTTTAAATATTTCATTTAACGAAATACTTTTAAACCTTTGGAACTGTAATTTCCGTATTCGAATTTTAAGTTACTTTACTAAGTAGAAATGCAGACAAACATATCTGGAATTTAACTTTTGTTTACAATTTAAATTATAAAAATACATTAAATTGTATGTGTTTCTCATTATAAGTATTGATAATCAGTTTTACATTGAATGCTAAAATCCTTTTTCTTCAATTTATTATTTCAATAAAATACTTAATTGCAGAGCTTGTGAATGTTTTAATTCATACTATTATGCTTTCATTATGTTTTAATTCATACTATTTCCCCCAAATATATACTTTATTGTTATTTTTTGAAGAAAAGTAGTAACTCTACCGATAACTGTTTCAAACAGCTACTATACCATTCTGTTTACATGGGAATATAATATTTTGAAACTTTAGAAATTCTATTTTACAAAAGTGTAATTTCCCATGCATGCACATATTTAAATTACATCATGAAAACTTCCTTCCTTTTGTTTTCCGAATTCAACACTAGATTAGATTAATGGAATTTATTTTACACAGAATTTAATGTTCAGATTTCTTGCATACATAGGCCATTTTTGATGAAATTTAAGTATCACAATCGTTATCGATCAACGGTTTGCCGGGATAGCCTGGTTAGTAGGCGTTGGTTGGGTTCACATTCCTTAGGTAGTGAGTTTGAACCCTGTCTGCTTCAGACGGCTCGTGTGTGTGATAGCTAACGCACGTATAAATCTGCCATGGCTTCAAAGCCATCCATGTAGATACAATATCACTGGGGATCCTGGTTCCGAGGTAATAGTTCTCTGATAAAGGTCTAAATTATGAAGGAATGCTAAGTCGTTTTCTTTGACCAAGAAGACGCTACTCAAACAAGAGATGCTTTCTCGGCTTAAAATCTCCGACTTCATCAGTGGGCTTGGCGATTAATAACAATAACTAAGCACCAAGTAGAAGCTTTTGACGTTCTTTTTCCGAAGATTAAAATCCTAATATAGTGAAACTAATTCCTAATGTAATTGCAGATTTACGTAACAGATTCCTCTGATTTTAGCAATTACGGGTTGAACTTATAATATTTCATAAATAGTGAAGTACGAATTGACGTATATTCACTTTCTTGTAGCTTTAGTTCAAAACTTCTTTAAAAAGGTATTATTTGCATACTAAGACTAAAGACCAAATTACATTCGACTAGTTTTTAGTTTTTCTATAATCACTTCAAGTATATTAACAATTAGAGAACGACATGCTATCAATCTATTGAAGAATATGATTCAACATTTGATTTGATCGAATATAGGGGACATTTTCGTAAGGAAGTATTTTTGCACTGTTCCTGAACACATATTCCGTGCTAAAGAAAGGAAAGAAAAAAAAGGCTCTATTCAAGGAAAATAAGGAAGATGTTTTCTTGAATAATTCACTTATTCACATCGAGCCCACATTCTTTTTATACAATTTCGGATAAGCAGTTCCATATCACATTAATGAATACGTCCTTCAAGACAGTAAACATATTTTCATAAACCACTAATTTCACAAGAAACTCGTTGTTTTCCCTCTCGAATCATTCATCTCTCGCACTTCAAGTGAACATTTGGGGCCGCGGTGGCCTGGTGATAAGGTTTCGGCTTTATGATCGGAGGATTTCAGGTTCGAGACTCGATTCCATCTAAGAACCGTCGTGTAAGGGGGTCCCTTGCATGTTAAATCTATCTGGCCAAACGTTTTCTCGCTGGTGTGGTGTGGCATGGAGAGGGGTGCCAGATCTGGTGTCGTCCACGTCATCTGATAGTGGTTCAAAATTACGCGGTCCGTTCTAAAATAGCCCTAGTGTTGCTTTACAATTGGACGTTAATGTAACTAAACTAAACTCGTCTACTTTGAACGTATACTTTTCTTCATTGCCAAACAAACAAAATATCGTTCCTGCTTAACTTTCAAGACTACGGAAATGCGCTGCCATCTAGGGCTAGGAAAGGAGATTAATCTCGACAACGGATATACATCTTGTATGATACCCCTGCTAAACAGTCTAGCTCATACTTTTTTTTATTTTAAAGTGCTGCTTTCACGTTTTATAATGTCCATTTCTACTCGGGCACATGATGCTTCTCTGAATGAATTACATTCAAACTTCGATGGAACTCTACAGATTTGGTTTTAGGTACATTTTAGCTGTCACGTTTAAAGCTTTTCAGAGTTATCATATTCATACACTGACATTATCTCATTATCCCTTTTTCATACTCAGCAATATCAGGAATGTGCAAATTCGATAAAATCACGTATTCGGATATTTGACATCTTTTATTTTGCGGACTTTGCATAGGAAATATATAAGATATGTCGATTTTTTTGCCGGAAATTCATATAACAGTATCTTAATCAACTTTTCTATATCTTAATAACTAACACAAGTGAGTCGTAATCAGTATTCAGTACTAAATGTATTATCCACTAATTTAATGATCCAAATGACAGGAACCCATTATCTCGGTAAATATAAATATATTTCAAAGGATAGCTCATTTTTAAGATATTTGTACTACATCACTCATAAACAGCTTTACACTTACTGAAGAAAGGCCGCGATTCTGCATATAGCAGCATAAAAAAATTATTAATGACTTTCATTAAGTTCGCAGCTGCAGCTGAATACGCCATCTCATTTGTGACTAAATTCCCTGTGACTTCAATTAGGAAAGACTGCATTTGAATTTCAATTATTGCCGGTTCCATGTTAGGATAGCGACTTTCTTTTATGCATATGCTCTTTTTTTCACCTTGCTATTTCTTGATACAAAATCCTAATTACTTAGCTGCTTTAATTACTATTTGTAATTGCACCTTCTTTGATTAACACTTGGCTGTCTATTTTCTTATTTCATGAGTTAGCACTGTTTGTTTGAGCAACCTTAGTAATCACTGAAGAACGTATGTTGATTTAGGAAGTTTATATATAGTTTGTTTGCTTTCTAAACAATGATGAAAAAGTATAGTAAATAAAAAACTGGACTGCCTTTGTTCGAAATAAAATAACTTTGTATTAAATTGAAAGTGTCTGCTGATATTATTATTTTTCTTTTTCAATTTTTTGTGTGTGTTATCTAAACAACGAAGACTATGAAATGAACAAGGTTATATTAATTTTTAAAATATTTTGTGATTTTGTCTTTTATAATTTTTTTTTTAAATTATCTATATCTATACTTATAATAAAGCTCAATGTGTGTATGTGTGTGTGTTGGCGCTCTGCAGGCCAGACCGTTGGACCTACAGCTACCAAATTTGGTACATGTATACCTTGGAGGTCCGGAATGTGCACCTCGGAGCCCTTTTTTCGAATTTTTAATTAGAATTTGAATTAATTAAAATTTAAGCGAAATTTCGACGTTTTTCGGCTATAACTTCCGAAAATATGATCGCATAAATATGATTTTAACATCAATTTAAAGATTAAAAAATTAGCTTTCTAATGGTATCAGTGTTTTAATGTATAACTCAAGCTTCTATTTTTAACGAATTTTTAAAGAAATATTTTAACCATGCTTTTTTTAGCACGTGACTGGATAAAATAAAATAAAACAATGCCGGAAGTTCAAATGAAAAAACAACAACTATCATCGTAAATCAAATCTAAAGAAATACAACTTTCAGCACGTGACTGGATAAAATAACAAATATAAAATGTGATATCTTCTATAAAAATAAATGCAAGGCAAAGAATTCTAAGAAATCGTTTGCAATATTTATATCATTAATTCCATAAATTATCTTTATTTACAGTAAACCTGATTGAATTTAGACAGGATATGCATTGAAATTCCGACTTAATGGCATATTTCTATAATCGTTTGCAATATCTGTATCATTAATTCAATAATTTTTTCCCTTTTTCGCTTTCTTTAAAAAACATGTTTAACATTTCGGCAATATCACCGAAAAAAACATTTTTAATATTTTGGAAGCATAGTTGATAAATTATTAGAGCATTAAACTCAAAAAGTTTTTCCGAATAAAGTTACCGACTCTTTAACTACTAATAACTGAATCTTTTAACTTAAACAATTTCTTAAATTTTGGCTAAAAATATATGATTTAATTGGAAATTTTAGAACGCATTACTCATGGCGAACCAGCTGGTCGCCAAAGGCGGCTACTGAAAAATATGTTTGTTTTAAGCATTAATAAAAAAAGGAAAAAAAGTCATTAATTTTATTCTAAAGATTTTTAAAAAGAATATTCGCGTAAAATTCAACTTCTTTTAAAGTTGTTCATCAAATATAATGTGAATGGGGCTAAATGCTGATTTGGTTTGAAGTAGATATCAAACTATATCGACTAAAATTTTCTCACCTTGTTATAATCTTCAGAAAAAAATACCAATGCATTAGTATCAAGCTTTGATACAAAGTTATATTACTACCAATATTTTATACCTCGTATTTATGATGCTTCGAGTATCTATAACCATGGCGAAATGAATGAAAAATAAACTTTTTCTGAGTAAAGTAAATTCATATTAAATTTCAATGATATTCCTTTTTTTATAATCCATCTATTGCAATTAATTTTTCCTCAGCAATTAACACAAAGGTCTTTATAAAATAAATCCTCTTATAATTATAAATGAATATGATATGCGCCAAAATTAAAGATACTCAACACATTGTACTCAATCTACCTCTTTTCACAACAATCAAAATTGTCTAAAAAATAATAATATACAATTCATTGTTTCTTTTTTTTTCTGTGTATCAAGGCAAAACTAATTTTATAAATGCCAAAATAATTTTAAAAAGAAAGAAAAACATAGATTTAAAGTATTCAAATTGAAATAAAACGTTTTCTTTAATCTTTTTGTCATTAAATAATTATATCACAATGAATCATAATAATACATTTATAATATATTATTATTATATAAATATACTATAGAAGTATGATTTTTATATACTAAATTAGTAATTTTGTTTCACAAATTGGCTAATCATAGAGGTTTTAGCATTGATAACGTTTTATACTACCTTTTGAAGAAACTTCATTTTTTCCGTAAATATAGTATTTTACTTTTCAAAATCACCCTGAATTGTTAAAAAATTATGAAAATAAATGCTGATTATTGCCTTTTTTATGTTTATTTACATGCAAAATATACTAACATATGTAAGCAAATTACAGTTTGATAAAATAAATTTTGATTTATATGCTTTTATTCATTTTCGAATTAGTACTTCTTTTTTATATTTGATTCTGCTATAAATAAAATAAGTAAAATTAAGAATATAGGCAATGCATTCACTGGATGGTATAGTAAAATTTATTGCGAGATATTCTTACTTACAACACTCGATTCGGAGTGGTAAACAATTTACAAAATAGCCTGTTTTAGCTCGGAATATAATCCTTAAGCACTGAAGCAGAGATTTCAGAAGTAAGCATGTGATTTTCATATCAAAGTATAATCCTTGAGCCCTGAAGCAAATGATTTTCAGAAGTACACATTCTTCAAGTGCTGTAGCAGATTTAAATAATCTCCTGGTATATTTAAATATAAATTCAAAAAATGCAATATCTTAGCTTCTGAATTTATTATAAATTTAAATTTTCGGCAACTCAGTAAAATAAGAGATTTAGAGAATTTATTTAAACAAATATAGAAATAATTTTTTTTTAAATATATTCATATAGAAGCTTAACTCTTGGAAATTCAAACGTAAAGATGAATATGCAATGGAATACACAATATTAAGATTTCGATCAGCGTACATTTATTTAAAATTTAATTCAATTCAATTGAAATCATTAGAATTAAGACTAATATTTCAGTGTGATTAACATTAATCTTTAAATTAATTCAAAACTAATATTTTTCATTATATTTAAAAGATATTGAAGAATTTCTAACGATATATTTTTAATTTTATATGAGAATGCTGCAACTTCATAATAATTTAATTACTTTTTAGTATTTGTTGAGCAATTTGAAGCACTATGCAGATTATGTATTTTTAAATCGGGAAATTCTTCGATGAAATATTTTATTGTCTAAACGATTAAAACATTGTACCTTCATTTGAAAATTCCTTAGCTTTCATAATATTCCAATTATGTTGAAATCAAGCCTAGAATATTATACTTGAAACATGGACAATGTTAAGCATACTTGCTTTCAATTACAAGTTAGTATCACTTTTAACATTATCGCTAGAGAATTTTTCATACATTTTTTAGCAATATAATGTACTTTTCTTTCAATGTTTAGAACTACGGAACATTTTCTGCTCTAGTTCATCCTTAAATTATAGCCATATTTATTCAACTTCATTATTTAAAAAAAAAAATGTTTGTTTAGTTTGAAAATTAACTGCATTACGTAATACTACATAAGATAAAAAACTTTGACACGCCTTTTGAATTATTTATGGTTTTTGTAAGATTTTGACACCAAAACTAATTTTTGTTCTAAACTGTTTCATAATTGATGTGATGCTAAGAAATAAATAAATAGGTTGAGTAAAAATGATTAATAATAGTATGAAATAAATGGTATACTATCAAATAAATAATGAGAACAATAAAAAATCATGATAGAAAACAGTTTACTTTTTAGACTTTTTCCATTGTTACTAAAATTAACTGATAAAAATGAACAAGTCAATTGCTCTAAATTATCGACTTTGCCTTATAGTGTTTAAATTCAGTTCAGTTAAGTCATATTTCTGTCAAGTTTTGAAGCAACACTTGGGTTATTTTGGCACGTACCTCTTGAATTTGAATCACTGTCAGATGATGAGGACAGCCAAACTGACATCCTCCATCTCAATATTTCCGCAGTAAACAAATAGGGGACTTTTAGCCTTTGCGTATTCAATGAGCACCTGACACAAGATGATGGATTTTCGTGGAATGAGGTTCTCAATTCTAGATCTTGCCACTAGGCCACCGAGGCCATTTCAGGACTAAGACGCATTTAAGGGAAATTTCTTATTATTCTGCATTTAATCCTGTAATTTTTGCAATTATTTCTATTATGACATAAGTCAGTACTTATGTAAATAATTTTTACCTTAAGCATTTAATTTTAACTAAAATTTCTTAATATAAGACTTTCTAGAGGAAACCACAAACTTTGCATATCTTGCATAACTTTGCATAACTCTTGCGAAGCAAAATTCGTTTACTCGAACAATCTAAAACACGAAATTCGTTCAACGCATCCCTTGTCCTAAAGCTATTGAAAAGGTTAATAACACAGCTGAACCCAAATCTTGACCTCATCCAAACACACGAACCAGTGAAGCAAAAGAGAAATAAAATCGAAAATTTTTCAGCCATGAACCTAAAGCAATAGTGTACAGTGAACTTTTATAATTGAATTTCTGTCCGTTCTCTTACCCTACCATTCCTCGATAGGTATATCAAAGCGGGATCTCGATTGACTGCACAACAATATAGAAAGGGAGATAAAAAAAACTATCCTATTTTCCTTTCTTCTGAGGATTTAAAAGAAACCTTGGGAAAAAATACGAAAGTCTTCGTGAAAATTCTATTTTTATAAGTAAATTTCTTATTACTTTTAAAGGTTGAAAGTTTTCTTTCAAAAGAAAGATGTGCTAGATATTTGTAAATTGGAAATGAAAGAAAAATAAATTATATTTGTTTTCACCTTTTATTTCGTGTTCAAACAAATAAATACATGAAATACTGTCTTTGGTAAAAGGTTAAAATTTAGGATTAAAATTTTAGAGTAATAAATTATAGACTTACAGCAGTCATTTTCTTTCTATAAGGCGTATATAAAAATTAGACTACACGTATCGTTTTTCATAAAACTCTCTCGCACACACAAATACATATACAAGGTAGTTTTTATTAAACTTTCCATATAAACAGCATCACATAATGTAAAAAGGTGAACAGATTTCAATGAAATTATATATATATATATATATAT